>PVLC010004173.1:15393-48117 GCA_004027655.1 Graphiurus murinus
GGTACTGGGGGTTGAACTCCGGGGCATTCTACCTCCGAGCTATACCCCCAGCCCTATTTTTTATTCCTTATTTTGAAACCGGGTCTCACTAAGTTGCGGAGTGCCTCACTTAGGTATCTGAGGCTGGCCGCGAACCCGGATCCTCCGGTCTCAGCCTCCCGAATGCTGGGATTACAAGCGTGCGCCACCACGCCCGGCTTCCCTTGAGCTTTTGATTCACCTTTAAGCCCTAGACTTAAGCCTCTTGTGTTATAGAGATACCACAAACAGTAGCTAGCCCTGTGGCAATGAAGAGCCCTGGCATGAGCTCTGTGTTAAAGGCCTTTCAAAGTTTTTATTTAACTACTAGGCCTGATCTAATTCATTTTAAGCCCTCTGCCTGTACACTTTTGGTGGATTTATAGGACCAGGCATCTAATTTTTAGTGCTATATCTCTATAATTATCATTTTCCTTTTATTTTTGAACTCGTCACTTGGCAATGAGAAACACATTAGTGAGACACCACTTTAGGAGCGTCAAGGCTGGTTGACAGATCTTAGCAACATGCTAATTACAACAACTGTGTGCCACAGGACCTCAAATTTCCAGCCACCATCTGAAGACAAATGCCTAAAGATGATCCAACTACGTGAGCAGTCTGGAGATCTAATAAACAACATAGGTCTGTGGCAGTACAATTTTACTATACATGAAATTCATGCTGAATGAGTAAAACAAAAACAAAAGAAGGGTAACTATATGACATGATGAACACATTAATTTGCCTCTCTATCTTTTACTGTCTAATGTATTCCATAATATCATGTTGCATATTTTAATGTCCTTTTATTGGTACATTATGGTCTCACATCAAAATGTATATCATGCTGACATTGACATCCATGCACACAGCACTTGGTGCCCTCCCATCTCCCCTCCTCCCATAGAGAGTACTGAGATTGACATTGGGATTTTCACATATATACACACAGTTGATGTTAGTATTTCCAATAATGAACCTCAGTCCCCCCCCCCTTCCCTTAGACCACTTCCCTGGCTCCACTGAGGTTTCTCCTCCATTATCTTGAGTCTCTCTGGTATACCAGTTACTCCCTAGCTTGTGCATATTAAAAAATATAATGTTAAGTGAGATTAGCCAGTCACAGAAAGTGACTAGCTAATGTCATTTCTTGCAAATGACATTATTTTATTCTTCTTTATTGCAGAGTAGAATTCCATTGTGTGTATTTCCCATCGTTTTGTAATCCATCCATTCATCTGTTGATGGACACCTGGGTTGGTCCCATAATTTGGCTAGTATGAATTGTGCTGCTATGAACATGGGTATGCATATATTACTGTAGTTCTCTGGTTTCAACCTCTTTGGAAAGATACCCAGGAGTGGTATAGCTGGATCATAAGCATATTTTAAATACACACAAGAAAAGGTTATTATTATTTTGGGGGGTACTGGGAATTGACACCAGGAGCAGTCTACCTCTGAGCTGCACCGCAGCCTATTACTATTATTATTACTATTATTATTATTATTATTATTATTATTATTATTATTTTGGTACTGGATATTGAACCCAGGGACATTCTACTTCCAAGCTACACCGCCCCAGCCCGATTTTGCTTTTATTTTGAAACAGGTTCTCACTAGATTGATGAGAGTCTCACTACTTGATGAGGCTGATTTCAAACCTGTGATTCTCCTGTCTCAGCCTCCCAAGTACTGGGATAACAAGCATGCACCACCATACCTGGCTTGTTTTATTCTATTTTTTTGAAACAGGGTCTTGCTAAGTTGCTGAGGGCCTCACTAGATTTCTGAGGCTAGCTTCAAACCTATACTCTTCTTGTCTCAGTCTCCCAAGTACTGGGATTAGAGTCATATACCACCACACATGGATTTATATTTTATTAAAGAAGTGCCTCACTAAGTTGCTGAGGGTCTCTCTAAGTTGCTGAGGCTGCATTCCAACCTGTAATCCTCCTATCACAGCGTCCCAAGTATTGGGAGTATAGATGTGAGCTATCACACCCAGCTAAGTAATGTTATTATTTTTTTTAAATGTAGTCTAGTTATAGATATACTCATTTCATTTCTTTAATTCATTTGTTTACCCATTCAGTCTTTAAATATCCATCGAAGCCCAGGATGGGCCAAAGTTAAACATTGGGAATAGAGAGGAAAGCCAACCCTGTCTCATAGAGCAGACCATCTAAGGGGAAGAGATGTAAACAATCCAGAAATGAGCATCACATAGTGATCAAGGTTGTGCAAAAGAGAGGTGTGTAGATAGGTCCCAAGAACACAGAAAAGAGCCTATGGCCTAGAGAATACCAGTGAAATACACACCACACAGAATGCTGGCTTCAGAGAAGGGAGCTCACAGATATAAGGAATGGTAAAGAAAAAGAGAGCACGGAGGATGCAAATGCCAGGAACTGAGTGGTAAGGCCTCCTAAGAAAGAATATGCCAAGTCTGGTGCCCTTCCAGAGCTTCGAGCATAAAAGCGTTTTGCCAAGAGTGGTCATATAGGCAGAAAATCCAATCTGTAACTCCAAGAAATTCTCTAATTGCAGAGAATTTTTACTTAACATTAATTTGTGCAACAAATATTTTTAAATGCCTTCCAAGTTTCAGAGGCTATGCTAGCCCAGATGCACTAGCTGTGGTTCCTGCAATCACAGAAGTTAGAGGTGAGATAAGGAGAAAGATAACATGATGCTGCTCTAAAGATGACAATAGCTTCATTGAATGCTGGCCTATGGGTAATATTATATGATACACTTTTCTAGGAACACTTGACTTGCTTTATTGTTGTTGTTATTACTGAAGATGGGGTTATCTTGGCCAGAATGCATGAGCATAATTTTATGTCAGCAAAGCAAACATTCACTCTGCTGAGCTGAGCCATGATTTTAGCCATGTGTTTCATACAAAGATCTTCCTAGAGGCAGCTATAGAGACCTCAAACCAGTTTTTATTTTTCTCCCCCCACTTGCTCAAAAAGCAGCCTAATACTACAGACACCAGAAAAGAAAGTAATCTGACAAATATTCCTAAGCTACTGGGTTTCATGACTGGCTCACTGATTTAACCATACATTACTCATGGTGGATATAGACTGTTAGGCAGGAAGAAATATTAATCGTGGTTTTATCAGCTCTAAGTCTCAACTAAGAGCTGGAGTGATGGATCGTGACTATTTACATAGACAGATTCACTAGATCCACTGAAATAACAGATATTTATTGGCAATATACTACACTAAATAGACTAACTCCTCCTTTGAGGTTCCATAAAAAGCAGCCACTCAGTAGAGATGGCTTTAAAGGTCAAATGAGCTACTACACATTAGTCTCCACTGGGAGACATTTAGACTAGTTTCTCTTAATAGAAAACGGTCCTTAGGATAAGGTCCAGTGAGCTCTTTTTGATTCAAGGCATTCTGATTCCTTAAAAAACAAACAGCATAGCCGGGTGTGGTAGAGCATGCTTGTAATCCCAGTAATTGGGAGGCTAAGATGGGAGGATCCAGGTTTGAGGCCAGCCTCAGCTACTTAGTGAGGCCCTCTGCAACTTAGTGAGATCCTGTTTCAAAATAAAGAATAAAAAAATAGGGCTTGCTTGGAGGTAGAATGACCCTGGGTTCAACTCCCAGTCCTGCAAAAAAAAAAAAAAAGAAAAAAAAAGAAAAAGAAAGAAAGAAAGAAAAAGCAACACATGAGAATCTGCGTTCTCTGCTATGTAGGGTTGGCCGCTCCCAGTGTTATCCTAACAGGTGGGGATCAGCACTGCTGTCCTATTGCCTGGCTGCCTGACCCAGTGGAAAGCACAGTTCCAGTGCCTGATGGCATCAATCACAGTCTCGCTGCGCTGCACTCAAAACCCAAATGGTTGATCTTTAACTGGAGGGCTGGGGGAGAGGAGTGGGAAGGCATGGAAGGACATTAACTAAGCCCTGGCCTGGGAACTGATAAGCATTAAACTTTCATCTTGCAAACCCCACCGTGTCCCAGCTCCACGCATAACAGGCAAATGTGAGAGCAAATTTCATGGACGTTTATCTACAAAGCACCTCTGTGCAAATGTGTATTATAGAGGCCTAAAGAAAATGTATGATTTCACCCGCCAAATGTTCATCCAAATGTCAAGCACAGAAAGTTTTTTTTTTTTAAACTTCAATAGGAGCCCTGATTATGTAAAGCACAGATAAATGTCATAAACAATTGATCTGTCATCCAAGTTATAAATGCTACATATGTTCATATAATATTCTCAAAACTTCAGTCTCTTGTTTTCCTATAATTCTTTTATTTATTTTGTGGTACTACAGATTGAACCCAGGGATGTTCTATCTCCAAGCTACCCCCTGCCCTTTTTTAAAAAAAAAAAAAATCATTTTGAAATCAGGTCTTGCTAAGTTGCTGAGGTTCTCACTAAATTGCTGCAGTTGACCTCGAACCTGCAATCCTCCTGTCTCTGCCTACCATGTACTGGGATTACAGGCATGTGCCATCATATTTCCTATAATTTTAATAACATATTTTAAATTTTTTTAGAAAAATAATTTAATCAGGTATATTCAGGCAGTTAATAGATACAATTTTGTTTCTGTCATGGATCAAAAGATTGATTTGGGCAGATTATTTCTAAATGTACAAAGACCTTACCCAGAAATAGCAGCAGTTTCATGATACTTGACATTTTTCATAAAATCATTTGTTACATATGAATGCTGATTTTAATTTTGTAGTTTCTCCTCAGAAAAGTGACTTTACTGAGATCTTAATACCTCTCTGTTGTATACTATGCATGTAGAAAGATTTATTAAAATAATACAAAGCAGTGAGCTTTAGAACTAATACATTTATTTGATTATTAACTCTCGAGATTTTCTGAGGGCTTTCCATTAAAATAAATGAGCTTGCCTTTGATTGATTTAGGAGGCAATTTGGGATTAAAAAAAATCATAACACCAATGATCTGATGTGATGTATTTATTTGCCTCATTAAACAATTTATTTTGCCCTTTTAAGAAGATGTTTCTGTTTAAAGAGTAAGGAAGCTACATATTTTTAATGGTTGGGATTCTATAGAGCTCTTTTCCAAGAAAGTTTCGTTTATTGGCCTCCAAATTACAGATACAAGGAATGTATTAAGAAACAACTATTTTAACCTAGAACACACTCCTCTTTCACAAACAATATACCAATGCATAAGTATATTATTGCCGATTTCTCTACTCTGTTCTCAGTTCTTGGGATTGTTAAATACCTTGTAGATAATTTTCTTATATTTCATTACTTTTCTTCCATTTTGATAAGATTCATTTGAGTACAGCTAGAATGCCAAATTGAGACAGAAAACAGACTAAAAGTAGATTATGTTAAAATGTGAAATGTCAGTCTTGGGCATTTACTCATTTATTTCATGTAGGAATTCATCAAATAGTTAAGTGTCTTCCCTGTGTGCCTGACATTCTATTAGGAGGTAGAGACATGGAATTTCAAGAAAGACTACCTTCTCTCAGAGAGCTAGTTAATTTGTTGAAGATTTAAAATCTGCTAGATTTCCTGAAACTTCAAGTTTCATAGCACTTTTAGGAAATTATTATTATATTTCTTCATTTTTATTTCATCTTTTTTTCCAATAATATCTTTATTATATCTTTATCTCCCACAAATACTGTGACTATACATCTATACACAGAGATGTACATTTGGTGTACTCCTATTTTGTATCTGTTTCCTATTTTAGTTCTCAGATGTTTCTGCTTCCAGAACATGCCCAGTGTGCTCGGAGCCTCTGCTATCTGTCCTGCCTCTGCCTCCTCTGCTGTCCCTGCAGATCATCACACTGCCAGCTCCTGCTCATTCAGGTGTCAGATCAACATGAACTCTTCAGAACCACTGCACACAGAGCTGCCTTTCTCCTTCATCCCATGACCAGTGGCGCATTCTATCAAATTTCTCTTTTCTGTTTTCTTTGTTACACTTAACAGTATTTGAATTTATCTCATGCATTTGTTTGGTGTTTCATTATGCCTGCTCCATGAGGGTGAAAAGTCCGTAAGAAGGGGACCTTTGTCTGCCTTAAGTTAGCTCTACTGTACCAGGCCCATGGTAGATACTCAATTAATATTTGTTCAGTGTGTTAAGAAAACAAACTATTTTTTCTAAATTTGAGTTTCCTCCTTTATTTCTACTCTTGATTTCACAAGTGAAATCTACCTATCTGTACACATAAATTGAGCACCAATTATACAGTCAGCTATATATATCTGCATATATCCATCCATCCATCCACCCACCCACCCACCCACCCACCCATCCATCCTATGGAAGAAGATATGTGTAGATGCTATGGGAAATAAAGAAGTCTATCTATGGTAGAGTTCTGCCCTCAAGGAAAAGAGCACTGTCTGTTCACTATTGTGATATGTATATAATTAGGTATTAAGTGGAATAATCCAGACTACACTTGCTGTAAGAACATTAAGAATAGGAAAGAGCTCAATAAGGCATCCAAGGAAGATTTTCTGTAGAAGTTTTGAGACAGGAGACAGAAAGAGGGAAAGAAAGTGTATGCTAGCTCTAAAAAGAGCAGAGACCAGCTTAATGGGAAAGCAGGGTTTCTATTGGGAAGGATAAGAAAGAGCCTAGGAGTGGGGGAGGGGAGAAGACTGTAGAGGGAAGAGGAGAAGCAAGATGCTGGGACTGCAACCGAATGATACCCCTCTGCTAAGTCCAAACAGGGCACAACACCCAACATCCAGCTGACAGAGACGACTGATGACAAAGACTGAGTAAAGGCCATCCATGAAGAGGGTCCACGTCCTTTCCAGACACCAGCCTAACGGCAGAGGAGGGGGAGCTAGACTACTGGAGGAGTGCGGAGGAGAGGAGCAGTGCAGCCCGGCAGTCCTGGGGGAAGAAGATCACAGGGCCAAGCAGAGCGGAGGAGGGGTTCACACAAGAGACAGAGCCTGTGGAGGCTATGGGGCTCCGAGCCTCAGAAACAGAAAGTAGGATGGACTAACAACCGAAGTTATGCAAGAGGAAGGAAGCTTTCTCTGAAGCTGGATGGGCAAGATGAGAAGAACCCATCCCCCTGAAAAAATGTACCAAGAGGCACAAAATGATGCACCCAGGACAAATTTCAGCATCACAGCCTCAGACCCATCCTTTAACCTTTCTGGGCTTTACTGCCCTTATAATTGGGTGTAACAATCCCTTTCCTCATATGACATTAAAATGAGATCACGTTTTTAAACTATAAAGTGCCACTCATGAGAAGCTAAAAAATGTTACTATCATCACTGTTGCATCTGTTTTCTCAGATACCCAGTCTCCCAGGCAGCCATAGCCTCTGAGTGCCCACCCTTCATCAGCCTCAGGACACAGTTAACCAAGCCTACCAGGTAGCTCCCTCAGCATCAGTGGATCAATTCCACCTCACCAGATTCTCTCTCGAGGGATTTTGTGAAGCATCTTCAGATGACTCAAATGTAGCTTAATTATGATTCACATTAATTTAGCAAACATATTTAATCAAAATGGATTTGTGTGTGTGTGTGTATGTGTGTGTGTGTGTGTGTGTGTGTGTGTGTGTGTGTGTGGTATTGGGGATTGAACTTAGAGGCATTCTACCTCCAAACTACACCCCCAGCCCTATTTTCTTCTTTATTTTGAAACAGGATCTCACTAAGTTGCAAAGGACCTCACAAGTTGCTGAGGCTGGCCGGGAACTTGCTATCCTCCTGTCTCAGCCTCCCAAGTACTGGGATTACAAGCGTGTGCCACCATGCCCGGCATGAATTGATTTTAAAACCATCAATTCTATCTCTCCACAGCACGTTGGGAGGAGTGTAGTTGCAGGCACTGGAGGGTTAGGAGAAATCTCTTGAGCAGAAACTTCCACTGCTCTTTAAGTTGCAGGTGTCTCTCATTCTACTCTGTTACTTTACAGATCTTGTGAACGAGCACATCAGGATACAAAAGGTGCAAGTTACAGGGGACTGAGCTGCTCCAAGAAATAATGAGCTCCTGCTAAGAAGAATTTAAGCATAGACAGAAAAACCCATTCACTCAACTTTTTTAACATTTGTGTTATTTTGCTTTATTTGTGGGACACTGAGGGGTGTTCTACCACTGAGTTACATTCCCACTTCTTTCTAATTTTTATTTTGAGGCAGGGTCTCCCTGAGTTGCCCAGGCTGGTCTTGAACTTTCAATCCTCTTATTTTAGTCTACCAAGTACTAGGATTATAGGCATGCACCACTGTGCCCCGCATCTGTGCTATTTTAAACCTTTTCATTTCATGTTTAGCACTTAAAACTTGTTTTACATTTGTAAGACCTAAATATGGTACAAAATTCAAAGGGGAAAACTGAAAATGTTCTCCCTTCTTTGGTCCCCAGCCAACCAACAGAGTCTCTTGAGTATCCTCCTAGATATATGCTAGGTAAATACATATTATATCCTATTTACATCCTATTTATGTAAATGGCAGCAGAGAACACCCATGGCCCTGAACACTGCTTTTTTTTTTTTCACTTAACAAAATCTGAAGATAGCTCTTCCCTCCCCCCTCCAGAGGCTTGAAATATGAATGACAATTTCTTCACCATTAGGCTGTTTCCAGTCTTTTCATCTTATAAACAACACTGCAGTAAATGTCTTTCTATGTGGTTTTTGTACATACATATATAGATGCATATATAAATATAAATTTACTACTGAAATGGCTGTATTCAAATGAAGGTCAGCCTTCCCAGCAGCATCTTTACAAGCAAAGATTCTCAAATTTAGTATGTGCCTCAATTTCCAAGAGGCCTTGTTAAGACACAGTTTACTAGCTGGGTGTGGTGGCGCATTCTTGTAATCCCAGGACTTAGGAGGCTGATGCAGGGTTCGTGGCTAGCTTCAGCTACTTAGTGATGCCCTCCACAACTTAGTGATATACTGTTTCAAAATAAAGAATAAAAAATGGTGCTGGGGGTATAACACAGAGGTAGAATGCCCCTGAGTTCAGTCCCCAGTACTGCAAAACAAACAGAAAATACACACACAAACACAATTTACAGGGCTCCACCCCCCGAGTTTCCAATTCAGTAGGCCTGGTGTGGAAGATCCTAGTTTCTGCATTTCCAACAATTTCCCAAGTTGAAGCTGATGATGCTTGTTAAGAATCACACTTTGAAAACCACAGCCTAAAAAAAGCATTTGACTTCCTCAGCCATCTCATCTTCCTGCTCCTCCTCTTCTTCACCCTTTCTTGTCTTCACTCTCCTCATTCACCATCCCTTCCTTCTCTGGTTCCTTTTCTTCTACATCCGCATAGATTTATCAGTTTACCACCCCCTCTCCAGAACTTACTCAGCACTCCCCTGGGGCTTCCACTGCCCCCTTATTTTTATTCAACGTCCCCCAACTGCACCAGAATACTACCTGACTTTGGGAATCTATACATGGGAATCTTGACCTTGGCCCTCTTTTGCCCACCCTCCAATTCTCTCCACCACCACCTCATCCTTTCTCATTTGTCATGATTTCTATTTACCACTATTTACAAACAGCTCTGACTTCTTTCCTCCCGAGCTCCACGATTCCCTGCTCTTCTTGCACTTGGCAGCCTCTGCATCTGTGGGCACCACACTCTTCTACTTCTTGGCATGTTCCTCTTTCCAACCTCCATGTGCCTACATTCCACCTGACCCTTAAGACACAGCTCACACAACACAGCCTTCCTCCTGTCTTCCCTGACCCCACAGGTATCGGATCTTTCCACATGCTGAGATCTAGAAGCCATGGAGAAAAGGGTGTGTGTGTGTGTGTGTGTGTATGTGTGTGTGTGTGTGTGTGTGTGTGTGTGTGTGAGAGAGAGAGAGAAAGAGAGAGAGGATAAACAAAATCTAGCAAAATATTAACAATGACCTGATCTAGATGATCAGCAATTTGATCTTTTAATTTAATTTATTAGTATTAGTATTATATTATTTTGTGTGTGGTAGTGGGGACTGAACCCAGGGAAATTCTACCTCTAAGCTACACTCCTAGCCCTATTTTTATTCTTTATTTTGAAACAGAGTCTCACTAAGTTGCGGAGGACCTCACTAAGTAGCTGAGGCTGGCCGAGAACCTGTGATCCTCCTGTCTCAGCCTCCAAAGTACTGGGATTACAAGCGTGCGCCACCACACCCGGCTGATGAAGAATATTAACTGCATTTGCCATGTAAAATTTTTTAAATAAAAATATATGGGAACTGAATTCAGAGCCTTGCACACACTTGGCAAGCATTCTACCACTAAGCTACATCCCCAGTCCAACATTTTTTTTTTTTTCTTAATGGAGTTAATTCTCCAGATCTTTTCTAGTACTTTACCTCCATTAGTCACTATTACTTTATATAGTTATTTACATCCATGTCTCAGTTCTGGGCCTTGCCCTAACATTCCCTGAGAGCCTCTGCCTGGCTTATCCCGTGAATCCCCCGGTGTGGGCTAGCGCCTCACGTGCAGCGAGTATGCCACTTCAAAGGGATGACTGTGTCCTTGTCAGAGATAATGGGGGAGATATTACCGCTAGATCCACCCAACATAAGATGGCACTGTGGGAAGAGCACATGCTTCAGAACCAGAGCCCAGGGTTGGAATTCCAGGTCTACTATGCCTTAGCTGTGCTACGTAAGGTAAGCTAGCTAAGTTCTCTGGACTTTAAATCCTTCATTAGTTAAATAAAAAATGCTATCTACTTAAAAACATGAATATTGCATAATGCATATAAAGTGCCTGGCAGAGTGCCTGGTATATAGTAATCATTGAACAAATATTAGTCATCGTGCACTCAGGCACACAGCATCATTTTATGAAACCCAAGTCTGTAATCTAATTCTCTGCACAATACAACAGCTAATACCTGGTAGTTACAGAGCCCTAAGCAGAATTCAAGCCAGAAACCATGGATACTCCACATTCTAACAAAAGATCAAATTGTTGATATCTTCAGTGAGATGCCTTCCAAAGATTATTCCTTTTATATACGAATTAACCCCAGCTTTATAGCTTTTCCCGCCATCCATTAACTTACAAAACTGGAACAAAGGCATGGCTTTGTTTAAGTTCAATACCAAAGACTCCAGCAAATGTTTACCTTTCCCTTTTAAAGTTTCCTTCACCCACACCACGCCCCAGCAAACACATAAAAATGCCATTTGCCCTGCTTTGCAGTGTGTAACTCAATCTTTCCAGACTACCCCTGGGAGCCTCCCCCAGCCCTATCTTTACCTATGAGACCATGAGATGTGCCCTATAATAGTCTTTAACCTTCTATAAAATAACCTATTAAAAATTGAGCCCAACTTAGGCAAAAAAAAAAAAAAATCAGGTGTAACTTTTCTATAAATGGTAGTTTCTGCCAACTCTATCATTCTAGACTGTCTTGTAAGCAGAAAGAGAACTCCTCAGGCAAGAGCATCAGGCTTCTGGGGTTTTGGGAGGATAAGCAAGGTCATGAACCCACAGGTCACTCAGGAGTGTGGTCTTCTTTGGAGTGTCCTTTGGTTTTCTCTGTGCATCCTGAAAATCAATATTTACACATCCTTCCATCTCTCTTGGGGTCTAGCAATAGAGTTCAACAGAAAGAGAACATGGTCCATTTAAATGCATCTTTGAAGGCATGATACATCAAGACTACCAAAATTTTAATTTTCTGAAGCACTGTGATTGGCACACAGTGGGGGCTCAAAAAAACTGATTAAATATGTAGACTAAAAATAAATGTTGGAAAAGAGACAGAGAAAAGTAGGAGAGAAGAGAAATGCTAAATTTGGGACAACATAATGGATGCACCACCATGGTACTAAATCTCAAGCCAGGTTTCTAATTAGCATAATGTTATTTTTCACTCCGAGACTGAATTGTCTGCAGTGTATAAGAAGGTTTGAATGCCCATGCTTTCTTTAATTCACTACCTTTCCATAGGCTATGGTCATAACCCTGTTGCTTCCACCACCCTGTCTCCTCAGCTAGGAAAATGGAGGTAATGAGAACAGGGAGCTGTTCTCCTGTCCATTAGCTGCTCATGGAGCAAAAGACTAGGCTTGGCCTACTGACCACCAGGTGCACCCTGAGAAGACAACACTGAGAAAAGAAAATGTCAACCCACACAGCAAGAAACTTGAGTTTTATATGGAAAAAGTAAGTCACCCTATATGACAGCTCCAGTTTCATCTCAAAATAAGAAGCAAGGCAGCTGCTGTCACCATGTAGTCACCAAGACTTAAGCTACTCAAAAGCATCCATAAGTTCAAGACAGCTGCAGAGAAGTGCTGGGGCATTAAATCAACCTCACTGTCTTCCTTAAGGATGGGAGAACTTTCACTTGTGTTTTCTTTAGCCAGCCAATTCATCCTAGCATCCAAGTTTCCATTCCTCAGACATATGGTATCTCAGTACTTAGCTTACATCTTTTTTATTTTTATTTTTGGTATTAAATCAAAATCATATACTAGGCAATAATTAAGAGAAAACTATTAAGGGAAAAAACGGCCCAGAGGAAATGTCAACATTCCCACCCCAATCTTGCATTTTCCTATGACTTCAAAAATTTCATGTAAATTTCTCTTGTAAAATCCAAATCATTTTAAAGCATCCAAAGGGCCCAAAGTTAGAGGAATCTATCTACAAAAATGAGTATTGGCTGGCTTGTGTGTAATATTCACTTCTAATTTACCAGCTTGGTTAGTATGTGTATTTGTTTATTGAATTTCTTAAGGCACACAAATAGAACAGAAAGTAATTGTATGCTTTCTGCAACCTCATCTTCTCTTATAATAATCCTTCTTCCTTTGGAGGCTGAGACAGGAGGATCACAGGTTCAAGGACAGCCTCAGCAAGTAGTAAGTCTCTTGTCAACCTAGCAAGACCCTGTTTCCAAATAATAAATAAAATTGGGCTGGGGGTATACCTCAAAGGTAGAATGCCTCTGGGTTCAATCCCCAGTACCATAAAAAAAAATCCTCATTCTTGTTTTGGATTTTTTTGTAATGTTGTGCTTTTTGCATGGTTTTATAAAAAAGAATAATAGTACCCACTATTCATAACAGAAAAGGCCACTATCATAACAGAAAAGAAAGGTATATGGAAATAATTTAAATGAGTGTGAAAGTGAAATTCAGGAGCTGGAGAGATGAGGAAAATAGGGAATACATGTGTAAAGGTATGAAGAATCCACTGACATATCTCAGATTATATCAAAGAACATGCACTGATCTTAGTTAATACAGTGTGAGGAAATAATTATGCAAAGGAGCTCAAGAGTGTTAGGCTAATCAACACACATACACACACACACACACACACACACACACACACACACACTTGAAGAGGGCAAGGCACCTCAAATAGTCCTCACTCTAATGTTCATTCTGGCCAATGGCTTGTCTGAGATGGACAGGGAATGTACCCAGGCAACACAAGACATGGATAGGGAGATCCCTGGGTGTTGGAAGCACTGGCCCAGGAAGCCACCTCTATCTCTGTTGGGGGCTGGGGAGAAGGGTGTGAGGACAGGGCAGGTAGGAGAAGCAGGGTGGCCTGATAAAACCACTTTGCTCCTGGAAATGAGACTGACCATTTAATTTCTTTCTTTCTAGACCCACATAAGTTGTAACTTAAACATTTCCTGGAGAATTAAAATTATAGCATACTTTATAAAAGAAAAAGATTGAATTTCTTTCTTTGGGGATGGTTAACAGCATGGGTTCTGGACTCAGAGGGACCTGGGTGCAACATTCACCTCTACATCTGTCTAATCTTGCAAAGCCTAGTGTGTCAAAAGTCAAATATAGTAGAATCAGAACCTGAGATGTAAGGAATATATATAATATTCCTGAGACAGCTCTCAGCTTCTCTGCTCCTCACCCCATCCCAACCAGGTCTTATCCTGCCCACCCCCAATCTTGCACATACACACAAAAAAATTGTTAATAGAGATGAAAACATATGCACTATTTGTGTCCTTGCCCCTCTCTAAATTGACAACAATTTTCTTTCTGAAAGGTTCTCTCCCATCCCCAAATGCAGGAAGAATGTTCACTGATGATCTAACAAAGCAAAGGGCAGGGCACGCCACCTCCCAAATCTCTCCTGCAGCTCAACAGGAAGGGTGGGCAGGAAGAGCAGGGAAGACATCACCTCACCACATGGGATGTCTTCTCTCTACTTCTGCAAGCAGAAGAGCTCAGCTACAAAGCAGCAAAAAGCGACCCACAGAAACAGGTTCATATTAGTGAATCATGCTGGTTTTTCTAAAAACCATAGGAGCATGGAGATGGATTGGTAGAAGATTTGTCTCTTTGATTTTTCAGTGGTGATAGTAGTGAGGGAGGAGAAATGTTTTTATGGGATCAAATCATTTCAAAATGTTTGCATGTAAATCAATAAAAAAAAAAAACTGCATCCTAAAAAGTTTAGAAACTGTGAGAAGGGTGAAGCATAGAAATGAGGGGAAATTGGTATGGTGTTCATGAAAACATACAAAAAGGAAACATTCCTCAATGCTAGTGCAAGGCACTAAGTAGCATCTTAATGCTTAAGTCATTCTCTGTGGTCATATGAGAAAAGTTTTTGTAGCACACTGAGGTTGGGTTAATCTTGAAATCATTGTGAACAGAGAAAACACCACTGGATGAAAATAAGGGACCAAGTTGCAAGACTCTTCTTAGAAATCTGGGAGGAAGGGAAGCCTGTGGTTAAATTTGCTTCACTCCTGCCATGGGGTGATGTCACTGCTCCATGCCAGGACTCTGAGCTCATTGCTCCTCTATAACTCAATAGGATCTTGTGTGGGAATTTTTCATCTTGGGGATTAGTGCCCCCCAAAAAACTAGGTACCAGTGTTCAGCTAAGGGGACAAAGTACAATTAAAACATCCTTGTAAAGAGAAGGCATGTGAGAGAATTTGGCATAAATTCCACCCTTTAGAAGCATATGGATGGCACCTTAGTCATCTGTAGAGACTTCCTCCCTGAGGAAACTGAAGATCCGATACCGGAAGTCACATGTCATCAGCTACTCCAGTTCCAGGACTAGAATTTGGGCATCTGAACCTCATTTCAGGTTCTTTCTGCTGCACTGCCCTGGACCCATTCCCCACCAGTTCCCAGGCTGTGGCAGTGTGGACGCTTAGAGTCTCACCCACCGAGAAACCCAGGGACCCATTCGCATTATGTGGGCTTCCAGACTGCACAGACCCCGCGAGGAGAGGCAGGTTCTGCTGGAGACTCTTTTGGCTGCTTGTGCCATCCTGCAGAAAGATACCGTGGTACAACCAGCATAACCGGTTCTGAGTGGAAGAATCCTGCAATAGTTCTGCCAGAATCAGGCTGCAATTGACACCCTAGAAGTCTGGGAATAATCCCCAAACCTCGTAACTAATAGTTCTAACACCTTCCCTGACTAAATGTTGCTTCTATAATTAAATTAACCTAAGTGATTAGAGTTTTCATGTCTGCTCCTTTCTTCTGTTTGTGCTAGAGAAGAGATAGAAATAATTTATAAGTCAGCCACGAAAGAATGAAATAGAAGTATGCCCTGGAAAACTCAATAATCCTATAACCAGGCTTTGATTATACATATGTGGCAAGTATATATAATATTGGACCAAATACTGGACTTTTTTTTTTAACTAAAGGCAGCAAAGCTTAGATATTCAAATAAAAGCCATCCTTTAACATAATCATCTTGGGGGAAATGTACCATTTTCTCAAATGATGCTGCCGTGGCTTGAAACATGTGTAGCATCTCTTCTGACATTGCTTCAAAGTCAGTTTACTTTATACAAAAAAGATAAAAAAGGAAAAAACTCCTCTGATATTACCCAGCTTGATATATATTCACATTGGATCCAAGTTACTATCGTGGTTTTGAAACACCTTCAATGATCAAGATTTACCACTTTTATGGGCATTCGAAAGGATGCCATAACACCTCCCTTCAACGATGGTGACACAAGTCTGCCTCTGGCCTGCTGCAGCGCTCTGTGGCACTCTAAGCAAAGGCCAAGGAGCCAGGGAGTGGCAGTGCACCTCCCCCCATTCCTTCCAGGAGGAGGCTGGGCTGAGCTCACCCCTCATTCCAGCCTTCCCTGTGTCCCTACTTCCCCAACACTGAAAGCCAGTGAAAATTTATATTGTATGTCAGTTGTCAGGGGCTGATGTGGTTGGGCATAAAAACTCAAATGCCCACCATGGCTAGGCAGGGAAAATTCCAGAATAGAGAAGTCTTGGAAATGCAAGAAAGAGAGCAGTCAGTGCTGCAGAAGAGCCTTGCAAACACATGGGCCTGTGGCTGCTAGAATCTTTGTTATCCAAAATAATCTAGGAAACTGGCTTTTAAAAAATGATTCTATTGTTATTAAATGTGAGTGAAAATGTTAAGATTTGAAACATACGTACATGAATGCATAATATACCCACATTAGTTCTGGGGACACATGAAGGGTAAGGGTCACAAGTTTGTCCTCTGACCGCACAAACCAAAATATCATGTGATGCTGAATGAGACCTCATCCCTGAAGCCTACAAAAGATTTCTGTGTGGATGTTAATAATAAAAAAAATTGGAAACAAATGCAACTGCTTCTAAAAAGAAGTTGACAATATGAAAATTACAAACAATTCCATTTTTTATTGTTGTTGTTGTATTGGGGATTGAACCCAGAGGCCTTCTACCACTGAGCCATATCTCCAGTCTTTTTTATTTTCATTTTGAGACAGGGTCTCATGAAATTGCCCAAGCTGGCCTTGAACTTGAAATCCTCCTGCCTCGGTCTCCCAAGTCACTGGAATTACAGATGTGCACCACTGTGTCCAACTGAGGGACACCTTTCATTTGCTTTGTTGAAAATCATTTTTTTAAGCATTATGCTATTTTTTTTAATCAGCTTATTATACAATCAATACTATTTTAAGGAAATGCCTTAGGCTCTGCAGATAAAAAATCTTTCAGCATCCCTAATGAAGTGAATTTAATTCTTATTGTTTTTCTTTAAAAGCCCTTCATTAGTTTGTAGAAAATTATTTAGACCTATTTTTACTACTTATTGATTAACTCAGACCTCATATGATTACAGCAATCAAGTAACAGTCATTAAAATTAAGATTTAAGAATAAAACAAATTTTGCTACAATACTCATTCTCCTAAGCTACTTGTGGAAATATATGTGAGCTTAAACTTGTCTGCCTTGAACAAGGCACACACACACATTTGGACAAGAAAAGTGAGCTCCCGCAGATGGTAAATGGGTGGTATGGGATGAACTGGGCTGAAAGATCAATTCAACCCCAAATTAGCTATCTCTCTGGTTTACCTTCGAGCCTACAGCTTCCATCAGTAAGTTGTTCCTTCCAATGTAGGCCTTTAAATGACCCCGTTGAAACATAACACTTTGTTATACTCTCATTGGTGCACTGTAAGTATACATGACAGTGAGAGCCAAGGGGATACAAACATGCATCCACACATCACTTGGTGTATGTCCACACATGAAGGAGTCACTGCCAATCTCACTAACGTGTATGGGGAAGAAGGCGGGAGAAGGCAGGTGGGACGGACACAGGGGGAAATATAACACTGAACACATCACCGCTGGCCCTCATTGTCATGGATTGCATAATGGAAATTATAGCAATGGTGACAGCTCCTCTTTGTAGCTTGCTTTAACACTGATGAGACTCTCACGGACATAATCTCCTTTTCTCCCCAATGACTGTGAGGTGGGCACTGCCTCCCCTGGTCACACTGTTGGGCAGTTATTGGTTCCTTTGCTCCCTCCCCAGAGCACTGGGTCATCATCCATGGACTCCCAGCAGGATGCTTGGTTGCAGTAGAAACATTAGGAAGTGTCTGCCTGTCTGTTTTGTTTTGAATTCGGGAATGGAGGTCCAGAGAGCTCAATGACTTGCTGAGGATTCCAGTCCCTCCCCAGTACCGCACCATCGCACAGACTGCCTCTTGGTTGTCTCATCCCACAATCTAGCCTCCGAGAGCAGGCACAAAGAGAAGGGCAGGACTGGCTGTGGTGTGGAGGGTTAGGCAAGAGCCTAGGAAGAGTGCAGACAGACCCCGGCAAGGCCAGATGCGGTTTTCTCAGGAGAGGGAGTGGCAGGGAGAACAGGCTCAGGCAGCGGAGGAGGATATCAATATATCAATACCGTGCTGAGAGCACATGGTGCAGGCGGGGAACTTTAAATGGAGAAGTAGTGCGCCTCGTTCTGTGCGGGCCCTGACCCCCTCATTCCATGGCAAGGCCTGCTTCCTTCCCTGGGAGGCTCTGACCCCTGGAACATTCTCCAGGATGAGGATGTGTCACACTGTCATAGTGTGCACATTCAGGTCACTTTCTTGGGCCTAAGGCCAATTTCATTTACATCGTTTCATACATGAGTGAAATGAGACACTGAGCAATTCATCTTCTTCTGGAAGTCATGCTGCAAACTCCCAGCCAGGTTCCTTTCTCACCTAGCCCGCCCCGGCCCTAGGACAATAAGGCATTGACCAGAGTTGTTTACATTAACCTGCTGGGGAGTTTGAAGACAAAGTCTTCTAACATTCACCTACATGGTACATAACTGAAGCAGAAAACAAGCTTAGATTTCATCTGGAACCTTCCTTTAAGTGCAAAATAAAGACAAAGGATCAGAAGCTAAGGAATACAGAAAGAAAAAAGAGTGGATGTAGCAGAAAGGTTTGGAGTTTTCATAAAGTCAGAGGCTTGTGGCCAGAAAGCAAATCTGGGTATCAGTGCATCTGCTTCCTTGTCCACACTTGGGCAATGGTGGCATCCGTCCTTGGTGCATCTGTCTCCAAAGATGTTACCTTTGCGCTTTTAAACCCCGCTAACACCCAGGAATAGAAAAAGTTAAGAGCATTCAAAAAAATTAAAGCAGCCAATAAAAGCAGTGGTTATAGTCCTGGTTGCACTTCAGTGAAGCTCAAAGATCCACAGCCCTGCTTCCTGCATCCCTCCCTTGCTCAGCTTAAAACTGGGGTTGTGGGGTCACTTGCCCATGAAGACATTAGCTGCAGACTCTGCCCTGCCTCTGGAGGCTGTATTGAAAGGCCCGAGAGGAGCCTTTGCAGAATTCTGTAGTGCAAAGAGAAAAGGTTTTCTAGCCTACCTTCCCTGGCTCCAAGTTCCAAAATGGAGCGCACAGCCTGAAGATCTGGGAGAGATATGCAGCTTAGCTTATTACATTCTGCAGGAGACCATAGAGGAGAGGCACCTTCCTTTGTCTCCCTCCCCTCCCACAAAAGGCAATTGAGCAGTGAAAGCGTGTGACTTCTAGAAAAAGATAATAGATGAATTTTTCTTTTTTTTTCCCTGACACAACTTAATAGGAAGTTGCATATAGAGGGTTTAGAAAAAAGCATCTTCTGCAGAGAATGGGCACGTTATTTAAAAAGTATGAATAATGAATCAACACTGTATCTTGACTCACCTTTGCCTCTTCATTCACATCCCAGGTAAAGGAAACAGCATTGTATGCAATCTCTTCGATGTTCCCAATTGTATTAAAGCTCTCCTTGTAATCAGCTATAATGTTAGAAAAAGGAAAAAGGTTTTAAAAGAGTAAAACTTACTCAGAGGCATATATTTTCCAATAGGAAAAATGTTAAGTGTGCCAATTTTTCTGGCTATCTTTCAAGGATTTGTGTTTATTGATATTCTTGTGTTAATATTTACTCTACAAGAACGTGAGCATGTTCTTCTACTGAAAGAGTAAGTCTAGTACTTGGGAGGCTGAGACAGAGGATCCCAGGTTGGAGAATAGCTTCATCAATGTAGCAAGACTTTCAGCCATTTAACAAGACTCTGTTTCAAAATAAAAAATAAAAAGGGCTCGGGGTGTAGCTTGGAGGTAGAATGCCTCTGGGTTGGATCCCCAGCACCCCACCCCCCACCCCCCCACACACAAGTAAATCAAATGAAGCAATAGCCTTAACTGATTTATTAGTTTCATTTTTTATAAAATTATAAGGTTTATAAAATTATTAAGGCCCTTTGCCCTCCTGCGTTCTGCCCACTCTTTCCTACCACTTAATTTTGCTAGAATTCCCAGAGTATCTCAGAGATACTTTATAGAACAGAATATTTTGTATCAGCCAAACACTGTCACCAGGACCTTAGGAAAGAAACTGCAAGAAAAAAAATTGTGTCTCTGTGGAGGGAGGGAGTGCTAGGGATCAACCCAAGGCCTCACACATGTTAAGCGCACACCCTCCAACTGAGCTCAAAGAAAACATTTTCAAAGTTTCTTTTTGGACTTAAGTACTGAGAATTGAGTTAATCGTACTCAGCTCACCATCAACAACTGACCATTGAAGGTTCTCTCTTACTGTATAGAAATCATCTCTGTTAAAGGGCCACAAACATAAAAGCTCTCAGTGAAGTTAGGCTGATTTGCCTGTGTGCACAGCTTTAATTGTTCACAACTTGTGTTGTGCTATGGCTTTAGTAAACACACGGGGTACACTTACCCGAGAACAGTACTGGCTGTTTACCAGAACTCAGCCTTAACTAAGCACCCTGTATTTTATCTGGCAACCCTCACTACGGACCTTTTAAAATCTGACCACATTATTGGTTGCAAGTCTATTTCTAACTCTGGTTGCATAGAATAATGTGGTGACCATCAGCCACAATTTACTCATCCCTCTTCCCTGAGATGCGGCTTTCAGTAGTCTCTGCTCTCTGGCTCCACAGACAACACTGCAATGAAAATCCTTACCCGTGAGAGCTGAACTGACGGCTGATCTCAGGAAACTTACCAACTGTGTCTCCAGCTTGGCCTTCCACACTCCCTCCAGGATGGGTTGCCCGTCTAACCTCACACCAGAACTCTATTTCCCCTTTCTCACCCCATCTCTACTTTTTAGCCAATCTGACAGGTATCAATTTGACATTATATTTGCATTTCTTCTACCACCTGTGAGTCTAGGCGGCTCCTCACATTGGGCTAGCTAACCGGGTATCTCTTTATGTGAACTGCTCTCTCATGTTCTCTCTGCAGCCTTCTATAGTCTCCTGGAGGATACTTTAAAGCAAACCTATACATCTTTACATTTTAACTAAAGCATAAAAAAGTGCTTTAAAAGTGTGTGCATTTGCCATAAAAAGTCAGAAATTATGAATAAGAAAAATACTGAAAAGCAACCATAATATACTCATCCACAAATAACCACCTTTAAATATATCTTTCCTATCTCTCTCCAAGACATTTTTACACAACATTGTAACCATAATTTTTTCATTTGCTTTTTGTTGTTGTTGTTACTTAACACATATTTTTAGCATCTTTCCACATTAATACATAAACTGGTGTAAAATTCCTAAGGGCTAAATACCACTGCATTAGATTATGTGCCACAACTTTGTTTTGCTTCTCTTGGTTATTTAGATCATGATGTTCAACACTTTGCTATCTCAAGTAACATTTCATTTAATTATCTTTATAGCTAAAAACATATATACTTAATTAGATTTCACAAAAAATATTATCAGGGGCTGGAGATATTGGTCATATTGCTCAGTGGTAGGATGCCCTTGGTTCAATGTATTCAATCCCTAGCACCAAAAAAAAGTATAGTCTCAGAACTGAAATTAACAGGCCAAAGGAAAATACATTGTTAAGGTTGATTTTTTCAAACTGCTCCTAAAAAGGTTGAAACAATTTTGTTCACAATAACAGTGTCCTTTTTCCTCAAATGGCATCTTTTCTAACTTGATGTGCAAAACCTGGTACCTTATTATTTTAAATTGCAATTTTTTGATTGCTAAAGAGTTTTAATACTCTTGCATTTGGTTTCTGGATGCTTGTATTTCTTCTTATTCTTTCTCTTTGTTTTTAAAATGTATTCATTTTATGACAGTTTCCAGTTCTATCCTTTGCTCATTTTTCTCTTAGGATATTCACATTTTCTTACTGATTTAAAAATAAATACTTAGAGATAAAAGAGAAAATAAAAAGCAAAAACAATTTTACATCCTCCAAATCTAGAATGAGGTGTTAGGACTACATTTGGGATAATTTTAAATGTAAACCTGTGCTTTCAGCAGGCCAATAAGCTCTTAAAACAGAATTTAAAGAATTTGAATTTCTTGATTCTTTGTAACTGTTTTAAAAGATGGTTTTACAATTTCAAGTTTTTAATCAGCATTTTCTAAAAGCAGTTTATAGGTCAACTGTAAATAAGAAAACAAATGCCATAGTTAGAAATGAAGACAAACCAAGGTGATTGGGTCAAACACTGATCCTAGATCTCTGCGTTACTACAGTATGGGGTTTTATATCTTTTCTATCTGAAAAATTTCTCTCCTGAAAAAATATGCCAGCTGAAAAAAGGAAAGAATTTCAAAACCAAATGCAATATAGACATAAATAAAACACTTTCTAATCCTGCACAGGTTCCTTCTCTTAGTCAACCAACAATGTAATAAACAAATGCGTACCACACGTCCACTGTATGCCAGGCAGTGTCTTCGTGATCCAGAAACAGTAGAAAACAAGACTAGGTCCCTTACCAGGTGGCTTTTTCAGGCCAGAAGGAGATAGTATATACATAAACAGATAAACAAATAAACAAGACAATTATCCTTAATCTGCTAATTCTTTTTAATCTGTTTTCTTAATGCCAAAACAAAAGGACTGGTAAGACTCTTTTTCATTAGTTATTTCCTTCATAACATCTACAAGTATTTTATTTGCTTACTATTTTTGACCAACACTTCTGATTAGCTATATACAGGGTGAGGAACTTCTCTTAGACACTGCTGCTTTCTCAGCATCACACTCATAAATTTGTTGAATTAATGAATGAGTAAATGGATCCATAGGTGTTTAAATAAAAAATGTAACTACGAGACTAATGTCATGCATTCCTCCGTAGCCTTAAAATGTCTGTATACCATACAAATGTCTATTCATCTCTACACTAGGTTTTTAGTGTCTACAGATGGCGAGATAGCTCCACTATCACTTTGTGATGGTGCTTTCTCCATATCCATATTTGTCTAATTAATAAAATGCCAATTGCTGTGCCTCCTATTTCTGAAAGCCACCTTCATGTCCTTTGGTAAATGTTGTTTACTTAAGGATTTAAGACCCAGTGGGTAGGAACAGAAACTCAGCAACCTAGTATTAATCCTTCCTTAAGCTGGGTGTGGTGGCACACACTTGTAATCCCAGTACTTGAGAGGCTGAGATAGGAGGATCACAGGTTTGAGGACGGCCTCAACAAGTAGCAAGACTCTCATCAACCTAATGAGACCCTGTTTCAAAATAAAAATTTAAAAATAGGGCTCAGGGTATAGTTCTGAAGTAGAATGCCTCTGGGTTCAATCTCCAATCTCATACACACACACACACACACACACACACACACACACACACACACACACACACAGCCTTCTTTAACTGATTTCCTCAAGACAGTTTCTCAAACTCAAATTTTACAAATGTGACCAAGAAAAGGTATTGCCGCTATATTAGTTTCCTAGAGCTACCATAACAAATGACCACAAACATGGTAACTTAAAACAACAGAACCTGTTCTCTCTCAGTTCTGGAAGCCAGAAGTGTGAGTCAAGTGCTGGTTCTGATGGTGGCCAGCAATCCTTTCCACCCTTGACTTCAGCCCTGCACTCCAACTCCGCCTCTGTCTCCACACACCATTCCCTTCTGCATCTCTCTCTGTGTTTCCCTCATCTCTTTCAAAGATCATCCCCTGAATTTAGCATGATCTCATCTTAAAGTCCTTAATTACATTTACAAAGACCTTTTATGAAATAAAAAGTCAGGTTTTCAAGTTCTAGGAGTTCGAGCATGGACATAGCATTTTTGAGGGTCACCTCCAATGTCCTGTATCCATGATTCCCTATGGCTGAAAATCATATGATTTGAGTAAATGGCTTGTTCTTGAATGGCAGCCACTGTAGGTAAAAAGTAATCACTACACATTTTAAGTTGGGTGTAGTGGTGCATGCCTGTAATCCCAGTACTTGGAATACTGAAACAAGAGGATCACAGGTTTGAGGCCAGCCTAAGCAACTTAGCAAGACCCTATTTCAAAAAACAAAAAACAAGTAAACAAACAACAACTATATATATGAAGTGGAGGAAGGCTGGGGGTGTAGCTCAAAGGTAGAATGCTCCTGGGTTCAATCCCCAGTACCAGAAAAAAAACACTACACAATCTACACACTGGTTTGTAACCATAATATCAATAAATACTTGATGAGGGTGGTGTATACATAGGAAACTGGATTTTCAAAACAAGCATGATGGATCAAAATTACTGACTAACAAGGCTTTGTTTTTTAGTATGCCAACTTAAGAAGGTAGTTTTATGATAGTGGAGAAAACAGTATACACCAGCCTGGCCAGGCAGAGCACCAGATCGACTCTGGCAATAAATGGAGTGACTGACTTCATGTTACCAAGAACCTCTTAGAGTGTCAACTGATCACTTCATTCACAGAGCCCTTCCTCTTTAACATTACTTCTTTACAGCTGTGGTTCAATCTGCACTGTACAGATAAACACATAGTCATAAAGCTTGTAGCAATGTTAGAAGGAAGGATGAGGTTGGAAAAGTCATATATAGAAGCAGACAAAAATCTGTACCTACATAGCTCTGTACATAGCTCGTTAAGTTAGTCTCTATGATGGTAGTCTAATACTATTTCCTGTGTAGATACTGAAGCATACAAAATAAACTAACTCCTTACAACGTGCTACATCTAAAGAAGTTCTTGATTTTTCTTTTTCTCTAATGCTTTTTGTCCATTCAAAAAAAAAAAGCAAGATGAAAATAGTTCGTATTAATCTTGGTAATTTATACACAAATGAACAATACTAAAGTACACAACTTGAAGTATCAAAAAATGAAACCTTGGAGATAGTAGTATGTCTAATGAAATCGATCTCATTGTTAATGTCATGCTCCAATAGAGCCCAAATCCCCAAGGTCCTTTCTATGTCTGTGTGCCCTTGACATGACATATCAGAGCGAAGAATGGGCCTGCAGGGCCATGCACATTCTCTAGGGTATTGAGAATGACCCCAAAGTAGAATGAATGTTTCTGGACCTCCAGAGCTTACAGGCTTGTAAAAAGTGCTCTATAAAGTGTTCTTCAAATGTTGGGGTACATCAGAATCACCCAGAAGGCTTTAGTAACAAGATATCTGGGCCACTCCCAGAAATTCTGATTCATCTGGTCCGGAGTATGGTCAAATATTGCCATTTCTAACATGTTCCCAGGTGGGGCTGATGCTGCTAATCCAGGGACCACACTTTGGGTAACATTGGTTCTACATTTAGGTAGCTCTGGTCCAATGACAAAATGAAATGATTGAATCCTTTGGATACATTTGGTTTCACTCTAAATTAAGTCTAAGAAAACATTACATGATCACTGAGGTCCTTTGTCAATAAACTTCACGTGAGCTAGGCATGGTGGCGCACACTCATAATCCCAGTACTTGGGAGGCTGAGAAAGGAAAATAGCAGGATCCCAGCCAGACTCAGCTACTTAGTGAGGTCCTCTGCAACTTAGTGAGACTCTGTTTCAAAATAAAGAATAAAAAATAGGGCTGAGGGTGTAGCTCGGAGGTAGAATGCCCCTGGGTTCAATTTCTAGTACCACAAAAATATATACATACATATGTACGTAGATACATACATTTCACATGACATACTGTTCTTTCTAAAGGATTTCCCCTCTTGATTGGCACAAACACCACATATAGGAGGAGCAGGCTGTTACCTACAGAGAGAAACTCAGGTACTACCGGCTCCAAGATTCTGCTTGTCCTCATGCCTAGAATCTCATCCAGAAATAGCCATTCCTTCAGATAGAGGTGTTGTCATCTCCTGGCATTAAAATGCAAGTAATCTTGGGATAAAAGGACTGTCCTAATCAAGAACTTACATGCCCAGGCCAAGCCTACGCCAAGTCTTTTGCCAACAGGAGACCTTTTGCTTTATCTGGTTCTTGCCACCACTCTATAAAGTAGGAACCAGAATCTTCCTCCTACAGAGAGGCTAGGCTGCTTGTGGAAAATCACATAGCTAGTTACAAGCCAACCTGTGATTTGAATCCGGGTCTGTTTGATGCCAAGGCATACTGTTAACCACTGCCTGTATTTATCTTGCAAATTAAACAAAAAATTGTCACCAGACATTGGTATCATAGCTCATCCTTTTGCTTGTGAGAAGAGTAGCAGTGAGGGAATGTAAGTTCATTAGGCAGGGGGACTGGGCATTTTTGGACCATTGCAAATTTATTGACAAAGGAGGGCAGGGTTGGGGCACTTAAATAGAGAAGAGGCAAACAAGAAGACATCTCCTATTCTTCTAGCACCATGAAGATGGAATGAAATGTTCAAAAGTCAGCCCTTCTAAGAAAACAAGGGGCAGAAAAGGATGACAAACTACAGTGTTTTGTGAAAGGGATGCTAAGTATGCATGAATGTGCAATGCTCTCCATACATGTTTATGGAAAGTTATATTCTGCACAGAAATGATGCGATTCAATTCTATTTTGATTGTTATGGGAGATAAGATAGTGAATCCATTTGTTATCTTTTTTATTTTTTATCTTCATATAATCAACAGTCTGTTAATAGGTTTTTAAATTCAGACTTTTGAAGACTGAATTTTCTTCAAACTGCTTGTATGTGTAAGTGTGATGCTGGAATGCTGTCAAAGGAAACGCTAATTCTTTCACCTTAATTAAGCTTCATGCATGTGGTAAATTATAACTACCCCTTTTAATTATTTTTGTATATATTGTTGGAGATTAAAAGGAGTGGTATAATTAATATAAAATTGCTTCTCTTCTGAAAGGTGTAGATTCTGTCTGGACTAGTAACATAATGAAGCTGGAATGCTGAAAACAGCTCTGGGAACTATTGCCAATTCAGTGAACACACACAAAGACCTAGTAAGATGTTTTTCCAAAAAAAAAATCTAGGAACATGGCATAGTTTATATATTTGGAGTCACGATGCTGTAAGTCCATCTTCAAGGTGGTGGCCAAGGCAAAAGGAGAAAGGACATTGTTAGTGGAAACACACACATCTGAATTTAATTTTCTGTCCTCTTCTCACCAAACCCTCTGACCTTCAGTGAGTTAATTGAATCTCTCTGAACTTCCATTTCTTCATCTACAGAACAGAGATAATAACTAAGAGAACAGAATGCTGCTTATCCACAGTGGATGATGGGAATAAGCCTGGTACCCAATTACCCTATCCCATCTATCTAGAAGGCCAAGTGGGATCTGCTCAAAATTTCAGCAAAAAGCAGAGGGTCATTCCAGGAGCAATCACTCTGACTTGAAATAGGTAGAGTAAATTAGCCCTAGTCTAAGTAGATCCTGAGATTTTTTTTTCTGTTTTTTAGAATTGAAGAAACAGTTTTTTAAAACCTGAATGATTCACGAGAACTCACTAATGAGCTCATTATTTTCTTTATAATGCTTTTACCAAGTCAGAGGTAACCTAGACGTCCTTACGTGTGTTGACACTTGAGCTGATTTTGAGAGGTCCTCAATGCATTTCCCTGGTTTAGTCCATGAGCAAATAATAACAGCCATCATTTTTTGAGATTCAAGTGTGTGCTGGGCCTTTACAAACCAGCCCATACACACTTTACAAACATTACCACAGAAAACCCTGCTCTTTTTTTTTTTCTTTAATTTGCACTTCCTAAAATAGAAAAGTAGCAAACATATTCAGTAACTCCTTTACCTCATATAAACTTGGGAATTAAGTTTGTAATTTATGAACTTTTGGGGGACTCACTCAAACCATGGCAGTTTATAAGGGACCAAGCTGGGATCAGAACTTACAAAATTCTAACATACAAACCCAGAACCCTTTGACTTCTGTGACATGTAATCTTTCAAATGAACACATTTTTGATACATAAGCCAGAACAATGATGGCCGAGATTATAAGTATGTGACTATCATAGTGACTCTACAATATTGATAAAGTTGTCATAATCACTAGTGCTGTAATTATTTCCTCTCCATGGCTTATGGCAACATCCTCACACATGTCATGTGAGATGACATCTCTCCTGGTATTTTCTTTATAGGGTAGCCCAATATATTGTGTTTGCTTTACTCTCTTGTTTGTGGAGAAAGAATTATATAAGACAGTTTTTAAATTGTATTAACCATAAATTTAAAGTAAGAAAAACATTTTACATAGTAACCCATTACTATGCTTCATGTATGCTAGTGTGTTTTAATACTATATGATTTCATTTTTCTTAAGAATGCTGTCCTGACCCACAAACTTAATTTCAAACTGATAATAGGTCATACCTGTGCATAGACACATATATGCATAAGCATATGTGTCTATTCATATACCATGACTTATAGCTTTGAATCTAATCAACTTGGATGCTTTTTTTTTTTTTTTTTTTTGCGGTACTGGGGATTGAACTCAGGGGCATTCTACCTCTGAGCTATACCCCCAGCCCTATTTTTTATTCTTTATTTTTTTGAAAAAGGGTCTCACTAAGTTGCAGAGTGCCTCACTAAGCAGCGAGGCTGGCCGTGAACTTGGATGCTCTTAAAATTAAACTCTTCTCATGAATCCATGAGACTCAGGGAGATTTAACTTTATTTTATCTTTGGTCAACAAAGTTAATATTTGAGTCACACAAAAATATCTGGTGTTTTCTAAAAGTTTTCTGGATAAATAAGGATAAGGATGGTACTTTGGTAAATAATTTATACTTTTACTCTGCATGAACTACTCATGATTTATTCCAGTTTCCCATTCTTGATTTCATTGCTTGATACACTTGAAGGGGTAGGCATGTGGACCAGAAGTTACAGGCACATAGGATTGGAACTTATCACCCAAATTGGTTAAATAGCCATCATAGTCACCAGCCTACAAACAAGGATCCCTCTAGCACGAAACTCCCTAACCTTCTCCCATTCCAGATGATATTTCCAGAAACAGTATCAGATGGTTAAAACAGCTATATGTTATAATAAAGAAAATGGAACTCTTTTCCTCAAACGATGGCATTTTATACTACTGGTGAGAATCTCAAAAACTGTTTTTCTGTAAGACATTCTATAGTCTCTATCAAAAACCCATTCTGGTGTCTAACAACCCTCCATGTCAGACATAATTTTCGAACACAGTCATATTTCAGGGTTAGGGACTGAATAGATTCAAACAACAAAAGTGACTTGCTGGCCAGGCGTGGTGGGTGCACTCTTGTAATCCCAGTACTTGGGAGGCTAACATTGGAGGATCCGGGTTCGCGGCCAGCCTCAGCTACTTAACAATACCCTCTGCAACTTAGTGAGACACATATAAAGAATAAAAAATAGGGCCGGGCATGGTGGCACACGCTTGTAATCCCAGCATTTGGGAGGCTGAGACCGGAGGATCTGGGTTCGCGGCCAGCCTCAGCTATCCAATGAGGCCCTCCGCAACTTAGTGAGACCCGGTTTCAAAATAAAGAATACAAAATAGGACTTGGGGTGAGGCTCAGAGGTAGAATGCCCCTTGGTTCAATCCCCAGTACTGCAAAAAAAAAAAAAAAAAAAAAAGAATAAAAAATAGGGCTGGGGATGTAGCTCAGAGGTAGAATGCCCTTGGGTTCAATCCTCAGTACCACAAAAATAAAATAAAAGACTAGCTGGTCTTTGGTGTAGCCATATACAGATGCATTACAAGAACTGTCAGTTCTCACACAAATTGTCTTCCACTCCATTTGAACCAAGAGCTCAATTACTTCAGGGATTCAAGACCCATTAAGATCAACCTTCATTTACCACCTCCCCAAATTGCCCTGGCTACCCAGTATATATACCAAGCTAGTTAGCAGAAATGGAAAGATAAATCTGTTCCATGTAGTGGGGTTGGAGGGTAGGTGTGGGGGACCAAGATGACTATTCTACTTGACTGTATGAATGGTTTATGCATCAAATGCTATGTAAATGGCTCACATTGCTATACCTGTTGGTTTTGCTTATTTTCTATCATTTCTAACTTTATTAGAGAATTTCAATATTGTTTCAAAATTGAAATTATATTCTTTTCAATATATTTTTTCAGGGAGATAAATTCGTTCTTCAAAGGGGTGGGGGGGAGGTATTGCTGCACTCTAATTTACCTTTGTAATGCTGACCACAGCATCTGGGGACAGCAGGTAGGTATAAGTCACCTGAATCAGCGTGACCTTGGAAAAGCTATATGTCCTCTCTACATTGGTTTCCTTTATGCTGGAGGTACCACAGCACCTCCTCACAGGGTACTGAGCACTGAGAAGACTTATTCACAAAGTCCTCACTTATTTCAATCCTCAACTTTTCAAAAGTAGAAACATTGCTGGTGACTCCACATTCCTGGAGCAGGTTCAAAAAGTTTTCTTAAGATTAATTTCACCTTATTTTGGCCTCTACAACCTCAAAAGAGTTTAAATGAATTTTGGAAAAACTTTCTCTTGGTAATTTTTTGGTTTTGTAAACAAAGCAAGAAGACTTTAAATTTGCTTAATTTTGTACTTGATATCACAAAGACAAATTTCTTTCTATTAGAAGATATAGAGGCAGAGAAGCTTCTAGAAAATGTTTCAGGATAGACTAGCTCAATGCTTTTGTTCAGAAAATATATGAATCTGATAAAACTATTGGACTGTATCTTCAGGTATTTTTTGTCATTATTAAGCCAATGCAATAATTTAAAAATACAAGACTATCAGGTTACTTGAGATTACATTAAATGCATCTCCGAAGAAAATAATTCAGTCCCAAACAAAAAATGTGAAATCAAATAGAACTGTAAATTATATAACGAAAGCATGGTGTTATAGCTATGGATATAGAAAAGGTCCATTAGTTAGGGGGAAAATAACTTAGTGTCTAGTAAATGCTTAAAAAAAAAATAGAAGACAGGAAGTAGAGCATTTTACAGCATTAAACATGGAGGGTCTACTAGGTGGTTTCAGTTGTGTGTGTGCATGTGTATTTTAGTTTTTGAAATCTTATGATCTAAATCAGTTTCCCTTTATGGGGCATCTCTATTCTCTTATTCAAACAGTAGTACATGGGTGTGGTAGTACATGTCTGTAATCCAGTATCTGGAGAGGCTAAGACAAAAAGATTATAGGTTTGAGGACAGTCTCAATAACTTAGTAAGACTCTCAGTAACCTAGTGAGACCTTGTTTCAAAATAAAAAATAAAAAGGGACGGGGTATGGCTTGGAAATAGAATGTCCCTGGATTCAATATTCAGTAACTAACACACACACACACACACACACACACACACACACACACACACACACACCAGAGTCTCAGAAAGGTCTTCAAGCATCCATTCCATGCTTCAGTTCTCTCTGGAACATTCTTTCTGGTTAACCACTCAGGACTTTAAAATTGCCAGAAGTAAGGAAAACTCTTTAACAGAAAAGGCTCATTAAACAATAATATACTGGGATCAGATAAATAAGATTTCCTAGGAATAGTAAAGAAGAATGGTAAAAGGCTACATTAATCATAAGTTTTAATTTCCAAATTTGTTTGTTTCAGACAAGCAGTAATGATTTCTAGTTAAGTTTAAAAGAGAAATTCCCCTGGTTCATTAGTATATGTATTATGTTTCTATGCTAGCAATTAAATTTTAGAGTTGCATAAGTTTTATCAAAAGGTCTATTATATAGTAAAACAATACTTATATATAAGAAATTAAAGTACTCAATGTACATTTAGCCTCCTAGCATCCAGGAAATATTACCAAAAATGAGTCTTTCCTCATGAAAGGGGAGAGTCTAACCATGGTCAGATTTCCTGCTTAACTAGACATGTGCCTGCTGATGGTAACTGTCACCTAAAGACATAAAAAACTACCCATAGAAGTTTGTTCATCAACTACTCAACACTATCGAACACCTACTCTGTGCCAGTTTCTATATCAGGTACTGGGTATTCAATATTCAATAGTTTAAAAAGAAATTCTCTCATCTATTCAAAATTAGACCTAGTGGATGGACAGAATGAAACCAGGCAACATGCTGGTGCTTAGCTATAAACCCAGGCCACCAGGGAGCAGCTGGGTCTACCTAGGAAAATTAGGAAGCGCTCCCCCAGTGAGAACAGGGAAGCAAGGTCTTCCAGGAGGCGAGGGGAGAGAGGGCCCTTCTAGCAAGGAGAGCACTGGAGAACACGGACAGGCGGGAAGCAGCTAGGAAAACATAGCAAGGGGTGAAAACACTCTCATGTAAATATGGAATTTAAAAAAATGTTAATGAAAGATTACATTGGCTTGAGACATGAACAATGCTTTAGTATGTGGGGCAGAAGTGGAGGAAAGAGGAAGACCCAGCAATGACTGTAAAGGGTGTCTGCAGGGATCAGGAGCTGGAGCACCATTCTAGACCTCTAGCCAGGACCTTGACCCTTCCCTGGAGGGACACGGCTGGAACCCTAGGGCCACCTTAGTCATTCATTCCCAGAGGGAAATGTTTCTCCCCAAAGGTGTTGGCCTCAACAGAATGAGTTTCTTTCTCAAATTCATACTGAGACATGCATGCAATAAATGCATGGCCCAATTATTATTGGCAATTATTGTTTTCTGCCTGAACAAATATGAAACTTGAAAGAGTACTTGCACTTTACAATG
>PVLC010004173.1:48217-88091 GCA_004027655.1 Graphiurus murinus
GCTTGTAATCCCAGCATTTGGGAGGCTGAGACCGGAGGATCCGGGTTCGCGGCCAGCCTCAGCTACCTAGTGAGGCACTCCGCAACTTAGTGAGACTCGGTTTCAAAATAAAGAATAAAAAATAGGGCTGGGGGTATAGCTCGGAGGTAGAATGCCCCTGAGTTCAATCCCCAGTACCGCAAAAAAAAAAAAAAAAAATGCAACCTTCATACCCTACCATGCTTTTATAACATAAATGTTTCTTAACCAAAGTTGAGGACGGGAAAGAATCTACAGTAACTGTAGCTTCATCATCTCCCTATAAAACCCAGCAACACTGCGCAGCATGAACACAGTAACAGCTGGAGCTGATGGAGCTGGAATCTGTGTCCAGAGCCCACTCCTGCCCCGGTTTGGTCCTGTGCAGGAAGCAGGGATGCAGCCGGCTCTGTGGCTTGGCTCTGACTCAGCCTTGACCTCACCAGTCCTCGGGTTTGTTTTTAAGGTTGGAGACTCTCAAGAGGTTTTGTTCTGTCTTGTTTTTAATCAAATTTACTTTTTATGTCTATTTAGAAGTATGGAAGCAGCCTAAAAAAAAATCAGAAAGTGAATTCCATTTACTTGAGTTTTTTTTTTTATTGTTGTTTTTGTTTTTGCAGTACTGGGGATTAAACCCAGGGGTATTCTACCTCTGAGCTACACCCTTAGACCTATTTTTAATTCTTTATTTTGAAACGGGGTCCCGATAAGCTGTGGAGGGCCTCACTAAGTAGCTGAGGCTACTGGATCTTCCTGTCTCAGCCTTGTGGGATTACAAGCATGCGCCACCACACCCGGCGTACTTGAGTTATTTTCAAAGGAAGGAAGACTGCATTTTCCAGAGTGCAGGGGAGAGAGTAGGTTTGTGTAATTCTGGGGCTAGGACAGCCCTCTAGAGAGCTAAGCCATACGGCAGAGTGGGAAACTCGGGTGGAGAGAGTGGCAAGCTGCTGGGTACTCTTATCTCTAAGTCTGTTTGGGCCATGAAGTCTTGCTGCCTGACCTCCAAAAAAGCTGATGTGCCTCTTCCCACACACCACCTGGAGTCTCCCATCCGCCACTTTCCCCCATTGCTCTCAGAGTAGCTTAAGCCCAGGGTTGCCTGTAAACCCTGCAAGAGACACATTGGGAAGACCATGTGCAAGACCCACCTCCTCTAGAAACTCAGGGGAAGAAAAAAAAGTGTTGTCTGATTTGATTCACAATTCCCGTTGAGAGTAGAGTATGACTTCAAACTGGAAAGAGCTCCCAGATCCAGACAGAAAAGCCAAGCCAAATCCCTCACAGTGGTCAGTAAGCTCTGGTTTAAGAGTCTTTCAAAAGGTTTCCTGTGACCCTTGAGGAGTATGATGGACAATTAAACTTGCAGAAATACTGTATATCATTGGATCTTGAGTCTTCATGGGAAATGTTACTTTAGTATAAAATTACTATCAGTAGGGCACAATTTTAAAATGGCTTTTAAGAAATAAATTTGAATTAGGGCACAGACAAAAATCCTATAATGACATGCTAATAACTGAAAATGTAGTATAATTGTCAGTTACATACCCTAGGAAATTATGAGATTAACAATATTAATAATATGTCCTGATATGGGAAAGATTATTTCAGAAAAGAACTAAAATTAAAGTCAGAGATTGAACAAAGAGCATATGCAGATGATTTTACAATTAACTACAAAATTTTATCAATTACAGTTACATGGGCTACGACTAGAAATTAATGATGTTTATTTGGATGTACTGGTAGAATCAGTCTCATTATATAACCCATTTTGAAATTGCAAAAACTGATAATAGTTATTTTGGAACATCTGCACTATAAAGTAATAAAGAAATTCTTAATTCTATTCAGGAAAGAGAAATTACATGTGATTGCTACAAATCAACTGTCATAACTTCTGGTTTTCATTCTACAAAGTCATTGTTAGTCTCTGAACCTCTTCTAACTTGCCTTCCCTGTTTGAAAGGTAACCAATAGGAAAATGCCCACACTCAGAGTGGTGTTGGGATTTTCACTGAGTAGAATTGATATCTAATTCAGTTCATATTTTGATTGGAATGTACTTCAAATTTTTTACATAGTTTATGCACTGTGTAAAACTGGATAACTCCACCATGCAAATGAGTCTTGGGGGTAACTGCCACACTGCTCTGTGTGGATGATACCACAAAATCAACATGCCTCCAACAGAACTCAGTACCTGGCCCACCTCCACTCCTCCAGCACCTGGCCACACCACTGCCCACCCTCTGCCTCTTCCCTCAGTACATGACACCCATCCAGTTAATAAAGCTGTGCTTTTCTTAGTTAGCAAAACTGCACTTTCCTTTCATGACCCTTTTCTTCTCTTTTATCCCCACAGCCAGCCAGTCATCAAGGCTCCATCCATCTGTGATTTGACCTGCATTTAGAGGTTAACTCTGTATTTCCCCCTTCACAACTCCTGCCCCTGTGTAATGGTCTTTAAGCCAGCTGTCGCTGGCACCCCCATTGCCAGTCTCTCTCCCACTATAACCCCTCCACCAGGCTGGCCCAGAATCCCTTCTCGAAAATACAGGATCATCCCATTACAATCCTGCCATATATCCTCAAAGATTATCCAAAGCCTTCGAAATCCAGTATTGAAACTCATTAAAGAGAAATTTCATTTCATCACAGCATTCTATTTGCCTATTCTCACATTTTCCAACCATCTGTCCTTATAGAAGTTCTGAGAAGACTGATGTTGTGTTACATTACACAACCACTTGGATACATGGCAATATGTGGAACTGCTAAAATCCACTTCGTTCAATAATAGGAAAACATAGATTATCTAAAACAAGGTATGCAGGTTAAACCTCTATATAAGTATACACACACACACACACACACACACACACACACAACTATTCCCAACAAATCTACAAAATAAGACTTTGTGGAGCCAAGATAGTGTTAAAACAGCAGAGAGCAAGAAACTCTGAGCTTAGTTACCCTCAAAATGTGGCTGGCAATGTTCCTCTGCAAAGGCATGGGGCTGGGGGTTTGCTGAGGAGCTGAAATAGCATTTCCCCAATGTACTGTCTGCAGCTCTTGAGGTTTGCCACCAGTATGTAAGTGGCGAGAGTCAGTGGACCTCTAACACCAGGGGCCTTCCTGGTCTGTGGACCCTTGGATTCCCTCCTGGGTGCAGCCAGTTTCCATTGGGCCCAAGAGTTTCAGCCTGTGCTGCATGGAGATATCTTGACAGAGGCATGTTATGTTATTCTTGTAGAGGTAGAGATTAACAGATCCCATCCAGGCTTCATATCCCTGCCACTCTAAGATCTCCAAGGAACCCCTTTAAAATAAAAGCAAGCTTTTCAACTGCTTCATATGTTCAGAACTCTACTCCACATTGGTTCAATCCATCAACTCTCACTAGCGTGCATGAGAATTCACATCTTCCCCACCTCCACTAACAGTTTTATCACACTTGATAAAATACTTTTCCAATCTCATTCTGATTTTTGCTTTGTTTTGATCACTTCACCTAGCATGTGCTATTTCCTTCCCTAGTCCTTTCCTACCTTTCTGACATCATATGTTCTTCACATCCTTCAGAAACATCTTCTCTGGGAAGTGCTCCTCTGTGCTGCCACTTACCACCTGACATTTCGGCTGTTCATCTTTTTGCCTTCCGATTTGAGCAGTGTGAGGGCAAGGTCCTCCCTTAATTAGATTTTAATCACCAGTGCCTAACAGAGGGCTCTCAATAAATGTTTGCAAAATGAATATGCATTTCTTCAGACTGGTGTTAAAAAATATGGGATCTTCATTAATTCCCTGTCTCAATATAAGTTTTATACTCAGAGACAAACTACAAATATAATTTAAGTGGTTTTTCCATATAGGAGGTATAATTGACACAGGAATGCTCCTTGGGCTGCAGAATGTGAATTTATTTATGACTTTGAATAACTGCTATTATTCAAGAAGCTCACAAGAAAGAACTTGTGAGTCTTGGAGAACTTTGTGTGTTTTGAAAGTAGCAGAATCCACTCAGGCCTGGGTTTGTTTGTTTTACTTACATCAAATCAGAGCTAATTGCTAATGTGTCCTTCCCCACCTTCAAATACTTTAAAAACCACATATCTGAATTGGCTTTTGATAAATTCAGAACTAATAGCAGCCAAGAGACCCGCCACCCAGACTGCAAAACCTCCTTTGTGTTGGAAGGTGAGGACAGGGTGTCTGTGTGAGGTTGATTAATGAATGTCTTCAGTCCCTCTGCATGGAATCACCACCGGGTAGGGGCCAGGAGCTCAGTAGGGGCCGAGACAGAGGTGATATGTGGCTGAGCTAGGAGAACCCACTCTAGCATTCCTGGATTGCCACCCCACCTACGCCACTTACTGAGTATGGGGCCTTGGGTGAATTCTTACCCCTCACCATATTAGCCTGATTTTTTTTTTTTTTTTTGTATTAGAAATTGGACCCAGTGGCATTCTACACCCCCAAGCCCTTTTTTATTTTTCATTTTGGAGCAGGATCTTGCTAAGTTGATGAAGACTATTTCAGCTTTTAAACAACACAATGGTTGTTTTGAAGATGAAGGAGAGTGTGCTAATATATGAGGTATGTAGAGTTTGGAACACAAGAGACAATGATCACATTAGGTAGCTGTTAGTAAGATAAGGTTCATTTCTTCAGGCCCACCCTCTGCGGGCATAATGGGAGTTTCCTGCATATGTCTGTTCCTTCCTTCCTTCCTTCCTTCCTTCCTTCCTTCCTTCCTTCCTTCTTTCATGAAACATTTGTCAAACACTCACTTTGTTTCAGGGTCTGTGCTAAGTACTGAGACTACATAAGAAATGAAACAGACAAGTTTGTGATTGCACGGAGCTTACCTTCTAGTAGGAGAGGAAACAATTAGAAATATAAACATGCATTAATACATAACATGTGAGGTAGTGATAGGTGCTCTGAAATGAAAGAGAATGGTGATAGTGATGAGGATATATAGGTGGCAGAGAAGGTCGTAGTGATATGGTTTGAAAGGAGTAAGGGAACAAGCTTCATAAATATCCAACAAAAGAGCATCCTAGGCAGGGGGGAACAAGTGCAGAGAGAGCCTCCTAAAAACTAGGACCAAGCCAGGGGAACTAGAGACCAGGATCCCAGCACTCAGATTAGGTGTGGGAGATGAGGGACCCCTCTAAGAACAGCTGATTACCTGATCCAGGGGAGGTAAGTGTATGTACAGAGAGACAAAATGTTCTGCAGTCAGAGTACCACAGCATGCAAGAGATCGCGAGTAGCTCTGAGCATGACACTGTGGGAATGCTGAGTAAAAGAAAGATATCCCGAGAGGTGGAAGCTCCCCTGGGCGTGGCTGATGGCGGAGGTGAGCGTGGAGGAGAAGCAGCGCGCAGCAGGGAAAGCTGCTTATGCCGAGCAACCCGCAAGGCAATATGAAAAAGCACTCAAGCACATACATACAAAATTGTGTCCCACATAATTTGGAATTTGAGGTTCCTCTAATGCCCAGACTCCAAGTATTACCATAGTTAAGAACTTTAGCTAAATGGACCCCATATCCTTCTGTAATTCCAGATTTTAAAATCACTATCTGAGCCAAGCCTGCTGGTGCATACCTGTAATCCCAGTACTTGGGAGCCTGAGACAGGAGGATCTCAGGTTCGAGGATAGTCTCAGCAAGTAGTGAGATTCTCATCAGTCTAGCTGAGACCCTGTTTCCAAGTAAAAATAAAATAGGGCTGAGGATGTAGCTCAGAGGTAGAATGTCCCTGGGTTCAATCTCCAGTGTCACACACACACACACACACACACACACACACACACATGGAAAGAAAGAAAGAAAGAAAAGAAAGAAAGAAAGAAAGAAAGAAAGAAAGAAAGAAAGAAAGAAAGAAAGAAAGAAAGAGAAAGAAACGCACTCCTTGGATGGCTCAGTTGAATTTGCTGAGCACAGATTCTGGTGGAAATATGGTAACTGATTAAACCCTGGCTTTACCTTCTGGCCTCATGGATGTTTTAAAAAATATTGCAGGTTGAGGTCAACTAGAGAAACTTAGACCCTCAACAATTTAGCAAGACCCTGTTTCAAAATAAAAAATAAAAGGCCTGGGGTGTAGCTTGGAGGTAGAATGCCCCTGAATTCAACCTCCAGTAATGAAAAAAAAGTTGTCTAAATAATTTTGGATTTTTTTTTTAGGCCATTAAAAGGTTGTCAGCTGGGCATGATGGCACACGCTTGTAATCCCAGTACTTGGGAAGCTGAGACTGTAGGATCCGGGTTCACCGCCAACCTCAGCTACTTAGTGAGGCCCTCCGCAACTTAGTGAGACCCTGTTTCAAAATAAAGAATAGAAAATAGGACTGGGGGTATAGCTCGGAGGTAGAATGCCCCTGGGTTCCATCCCCAGTGTGCTCCCCCCCCCCCCAAAAAAAGATTGTCAACCCAAACTGGCAAATGAATAGTTACGTGTTCTCTGGCCTCCTTGCACACTTGGCCGATCTTGGTAACCCTCTGCCGTATTCCTGGTGGAGCTGAGGGGTGGCCTTAAGGCCATTTTCACCCCACACTTGGTTTCCGTGGATGATGGCACACACTGTTACCCAAGAGCATCAGCTCTCCATGCTGGGAGTATTTTCACAACTCTAGCAGAGGGACACGTGGCCTGACTTTTTAAAAGAATTCTGTGAGTTTTTTGCATATTTTCTCAGTCCTGTGAGCAGTCAGGATAGGTTAGCAATAGAAATTGTGCTCAGAAAATACATGTTCCAGTTGAAGCCAAGAGACTGATTTTTCTTTTTTTCTTTTGTGGTACTATGGATCAAAATCAGGGGACTTCTACCCCCAGGGTACACTCCAGACCTATTTTTTAAATTTTTATTTGAAAGTAGAGTCTCACTAAGTTGCTGAGGCTGGCTTCGAACCTGCAACCTTCCTGTCTCAGCCTCCCAAGTACTAGGATCACAGGCATGTGCCATCACGCATAGCCAAGGGACTGGTTTTATGCCTTGGTCTCAGTTGAAAGCAAGTAGCCCAGCTACCCATGAAGCTACTTACTAAAAGTCACAAGTGTCAAACATAGAGCATAAGTGTGTCTTGTCTTTGTGTGTGCACTCACATGTGTAGGGGTTACATGAGGGAGAAAAGTCTGAAGGCAGACAGGAAGTGATAAAGAAGAGAAAAGATCTAAAAGGCTAACAGCTGAGAAATCACTCTGGTCTCAGAAAACTAAACCCTATTACAATATCAAAGTTGAATCAACAGGTATGCCAATAAAATGTTTTTATTGTTTTCCTTATTTGAACCTAGCCCATATTTCTATTTAATTGCTTCTCTCATTTTCTTGGGAAATAATTATAAGGCTAACTTCTCAAATAAAATAAAATTGTTCCTCTGCTCTATGCAGACTAGTTACAAAGCAGGCTAAGGCAAGTTCCCCAAACCCCTTTTACCAGTCTGGGGGTTCAGTGTTCTGACCTAGGTTAGGAAAACTGTTCTTATCCCAGCACTTATACTAATTATTGACGACAAGTCATTTGAGACAAAAGGTCACTGAACCTTTATAGTACTCCATTTCCTTGTTTATTAGACTGATACATTTGACTACTTGATGCGTAGTGTGTGTGTGTGTGTGTGTGTGTGTGTGTGTGTGTGTGTAATGAGAGGTGGGAGTGGCTTAACCATTTTGAAAAACAAACCAATACTCAGCTTCAATCTATGATGAAGTTTCTAACCTTAACCTAGTCACTATCTGATCTCAGCCATTAGTCAAAGAGACCTCAATAGGGTGAGACAGAAAGTCTAAAATGTTCCTCATTATGTTATGTAAGAAGTCAAAGCAAACATATTTTAAATAGCTCAGCAGTACCTTCTGATGTCCAGCACAATGGAAACCTTCTCTCTGCCTACTCTCACTTGGACTATAGCCTCTCAGTGTATAAAATAAGGCAATAAAGCCCATAAATATGAGAAAAGACATTTCTTATAGAAACAACATGTAGCTAAAATGTTAAAATTACTCAGAAACATGTGCATTACTTTCTGTTTTTTGTTTTTTTTTTAAGTAAATTTTGGCAACTTTGAAGTCCATTCTCTGATTTCCCCTATTTTGCTCTGTAATTCAAATATTGACTTCTGCAAATTCCATTTTTTAGGGTCCTGTGCCCTCTGGCTTGGGGCTAAATTTAGCCAATGAGAAGCACTGGTGGTAGACTGGGAGGTAAGGGAGGACAGGACAAAAAGAAGACCACCCTCTTGGCATTGAGAGGGTCCCTGGCAGCAATTCCTCTGTGCCTCTGCCTCACAGTGGAAAACTGCTCTCCTCTCCGTGTAGTCCCAGCTCCTGCCGGTGACTCCCATTACTCCCACCACCCCCACCCTTTGATTCTCCAGCCCTGCAGGTAACAGCTGGAGTACCTCACTATGCTTTAAACCTTTCTGACCTCAGCAGCAAATTTCCATCACTGAACTATTTGGCATCTGTCTTGACTTTCTGCCTGGACCCTGAGATGGGCACTTTCCAGGGACTACTCATCTCCAGAGAACAGACGTTGTATTTAGGAGTGTACAAATTCCAGAAAAATGAACTTGTCAAATTCATTCTTTCCTTACTGGGAAGGGAATGTCCCTCAAACAGTCATTTGCTTGACTAGCTGGTACTACTTGGACCAGGTTGGGTTAGGGGGACACTGATGGAGAATTAGGGACTAGATCTTACTATGTAGCAATGTGACCTTTGCGAAGTGCCTTGGAGATGCATAAGCTTGAGTTTATTCATGACAAGAGTTCATCTGACCTGCTGACTGCCTATTTAGCTGAAACATGTTTTAGAAACCCAAACAGTTCTTGCAAATCTAATGTATGGCTATTATCATATGAGACACAGTTGACTGTCATGGGAGGGAAAGTGCTTTGCTCTCAGCTTAGCCCTACTTTGATCCTAAGCCTGATTTGTGCAAATGTACTAACATAGGTAAAGCACGTGCACTAGTGCACTGTGTGCTTCTCACCACAGTCTCTGTGCTGGGCTCCCCTTGGCATCACAGAACGCCAATTTATCAAGGCCTCCAAAGGAGGTCAAGACCAACTTACCAATGTCGAGGACCCTCTGCTTCGCTGTGTGCTGCCGAGAGTGCCAGTATTTCCAGTACTTCAGCTGCTCGTCTCGGTTTTTATCTTCACTGAAGACCACCATCACCACACTCTGCAGGGGAGAGAATGGTGGAGATCACTCTTGGCTCAGTACCTGTCTCCTCTGAGAGTCTCCAGCCCTGGAAGTCCCACCACAAGTATGTTTCTGTAATACAGCTTTTCTTGCTTAAGAAAAACCTAGCCAGCCGGGCGTGGTGGCGCACGCTTGTAATCCCAGCATTTGGGAGACTGAGACCGGAGGATCCGGGTTCGCGGCCAGCCTCAGCTACCTAGTGAGGCATTCCGAAACTTAGTGAGACCCGGTTTCAAAATAAAGAATAAAAAATAGGGCTGGGGGTATAGCTCGAAGGTAGAATGCCCCTGAGTTCAATCGCCAGTACCGCAAAAAAAAAAAGAAAAAGAAAAAGAAAAACCTAGACAAGCTCAGCTGTATTGGCGGTTTTGTTTTAAAATGGGCTTACTTAAAAAAAAAAAATGATAAGGAAAAAGGAATCTTACTTCAGTTATATTATGAAGTTATAAACAACTAAATGAACCAATTACCAATAAATTTATTATTTTGTGAACCAGAACACCAAATTTTTTTTTCTCCTGTTGGAAATAGGCACACTTTTGAAAGTCTGTATCCTTAAACATAGAATCTGGTGCCATTTTGTAATGAAGCAAATATCTGCTTCTGTCCCAATTAAGTGTCCTGGGCTGAAATAGGGAAGATAAGGAGAGAAATAGTAAGGAAATAAGGGAGATGCTAAAAAAACCAAATTCATTATTGATAAGCATAGATCTAAACTACAAATATTTCATACACTGAAAAGTACAAGGGCAACTATGTTATTTATTTAAATATAATGTGGATGTATGTTAAAAATAACCTGAAAGAAATTAATTCTATCTTGTAGAAATAAGAATCATCCAAAACCCCTTTGGGTTCTAAATTACAAACAGCCTCATTAAACTAAATACACTTAAATTCATTGTCATGTATCAAATTTGAGACAGTACCAAAAACAAACAAAACCCTTTAATTACACTGTCAGGAATACTCCTCCTCACATTTTGTATTCAAAATACTTCCTAGACACCTTTTGATAATTCCAAAAGAATATCTCATCAACTCTCATTCCTTAAAACAAAACAAAACTCCTTTGTAGCAGTTTACACATTTGTAGTCATTTACTTAATTATTCAGCTGATGGCAATGTCTATTCATTGTCTTTGAACTCAGCAAGGGGAGGAACAATGTCTGCTGTTCAGCATGGTGGCCCTGGAGGCTGAGAAATAATGGTAGACAGAAAATTCATGCTGGTGGCTGATTGTCAGTTCAAAACCTGGCTCATTCCTAGTGGACTTGTGAACTTTTTTATACAAGAAAGCAGAGGCTTGTTAGAAAAACTAGTTGAGAAATATGTGTCCATTGTATCTGCATTCACAAGCAGGAAGATCTTCACAGGCCTGGGTTAGTGGCCACGAAGGAAGCCATTCCCTGTGCTGGTGGAACTCTGAGCTCAGCCCCTCAGTCTTCCCATCTTCCCTCTCCACTGCTCCACTATGGGGGTCATTTTCCTGGTGTTTATTTTTGTCCCAAAATAAAAATAACATTTAAAATATTTTTCCTAGTGAATGATTAAATTATCATAAATAATGGCACATTCTTAGTCTGGAAATTTATTTCAATCATTTTGAAACTGTTAAGATTAAGCCTTACATACCTTGTTTAAGAATCTTACATTGTTCTCAGAAATAAATGCCAACAGGCTACAAATGCATTCCTCTGTCCTTCAGACTCCTTGCTATCTTGGAGCCTCAGAGTGAGAAACATCTACTCTGAGAGACACCAACTTACTCCCCAAGGGGGTTCCTTACTTTAGCCAAAATGAGACATAAAGAAATAAAATTTTTATATTCAAGTATTTTTATGATTCTAAAAAAGTAAAATTCTTGGAAAAGTTCTTGCACTCCAAACCAACATCATGACTTAGAATACTAACCACCTGCCATTTTTTTTCATGGTGACGGTAATGGTGGTATAAATTGGGCATATATGATTAAACTCTAACTTGGAATTTATAAGATTTTTTAAAAGAAAAGCAAATGTATCCAGTGTCTTTGTCCTAGAGGGGGTAGGCTGTAAATTCTAGGTTATACATATCATATATCCAAAGTGGACCCTAGGCTGAAATTTCTCTGCCTTTGGTCCCTGCAGGCTGCTCAACACAGCACACATTAGTGGTCATAAGGGTTGGGTTCAGGATTCTGATGGCCTGGGATACATCCTGATTCCCTGTAACCTTGGCCAGTTACTAGCTTCTGAAAGCCCAAGTTTCCTTATCTGTAATATAACCGTACGGTGCATTTTTCATAGGATTATCGTTAGTTTCAGTGAGTTACTAGACGTACAGTACCTGGCACATGGTAAAACAATAAGCATTAGTCATTATTTTATGACTTGTTGTTCTTGGTGTTATGGGATATTCTCCACCATGGTTTCAACCACAGGGCTGGAACATACTAATTCTCCTGACATTCTCAGCATACTGGGTACCTTTCCACCTACAGTGGGTTCAGCCTTGTGTGGGACCTTGGCCACACATGCGATAGGGGTAAACTTGGACTGTACTGTCCTGTGGGCATGCCATGGTGCTCCACCCTAGAGTGCTGACAAGTTTAGTAGGAAGCAGCTATGAGTAAGGTGAGCTCGACACCATGGGTGGGAGAGCATAAAGCACTTATAACTGACCAGAAGAGTCCACTTTACAACAGACCAGGAAATTCCCTCAACCTTTTTTCAGAGCTCTGCTATAATTTTCCTTTTCAGTAGAGAGGGATTACCAGCTCCCTCCCTTCTTGGCAGCAGCAAGCATGTCAGAAACTGGCAAGCTTCCAGAGCAGTGAACTAGGGCTCCAGTTTCATTTCCCACAAACAAGACTAATACTCATGAATCTGAAAATTCCTCCAAGTTGCGCCTGGTGGGGATCATGCCTCATCCCTTGAACCCCGAATAAGCCCTGAGCTGCAAAAGTCTTTTAAAGAAAGTTGCAAAGGACCCAGGGACTCCGAATTAACTGCTTTCTCTTTTCTCCTTTACATGAGCAACAGCTCCTTCTCACCCACAAACATGTCCTGATTTATAGCTACTTATTTGAAAAATTAAGATGAATTGAAAACAACTACATAGCACATAGGCAGTACATGAAGGAAGGAAAATTCCTTGGATACAGTCAGAAAGCATGTTCAACCACGTTCCTTCCCTGGGGTTTATTGGTTACTGATTAAAATGATATGCTACAAGCCAATAAGGTCTCTTGCTCTCTTTGACATTTGTTCTAGACTTATTTATTTTGGAATTTTTTTTTCATGCCATTCCACAAGGCTGTGAGGTAGCAATTCCACTTTGAACTTTATTTGGAGAAAGGTGGCCCATACCCTGACTTTGCTGATGGGATGTCGGAAGCATTTGTTGTCTCCGGTCTCGCTGAGTGTTATGGCATAGAACTGTCCTTTGTTGAGGTAGGTCATGGGGCCTTCCCCCTGCTTCTGACGGAGAGATTTGGTGGCTTCCAGGGTGTATTGAAATGTGCCACTGTGAATAGAAAACAAATAGTGGTCAGATTCACTCCCTTGAACATTTCTGTTTCCTGATTGTTTCATATCAATACCATTTTGTATGAATATTAACCAATGTTTACTCTATTTAAAATAAAGGAAAAAATATAGCATATGGCAAAAGAGATGAGACGAGACCAAAGGTCATTGCTGGTACAATATATACAGCATTTCTAATAGTGTTCCATAAAACAGGTGGTTTAGAAGGGGAGAAAGTCCATGATGTGCTTGGCCGTTTGTGTCAGAGAACCTCTGGTAGATCTCAGTTGGCATTCAGGTAATGACTGAAGATTAAGAATTGATTGAATTTGCCACTTTTATCCTAACAATTAGCTAAAGATGTGAATACTTCTGTTCAATTCAGGATACTTAACCTTCTTTTTATCTAACCATGATCTTGCAAATAACCATATCTCACTTGAAAATATTTCAAAATATGAAAATTCCAAATTCAAACTTTCACTACTGAGAATATAGTTTCCTAACAAGGAGTATTTTTTGCCTTTTTTTTTTCTTGTCTGTAGGCCTGCAAAAGAATTTATGTTAGGGCTACGCTAAATCATGGGTTTGCAAATGATGATCTGTGGGCCAAAACTAGCTCATTGCCTGTTTGGTTTTTTTTTTTTAATAAAGTTTTATTGGGACACAGTTACATTTCTTTGAATATGTATTGCATCTGACTGCTTTCATGCTTCAACTGCAGGGTTGCCTAGTTGTGATAGGAGATTGTAGCCTAATAAATCTAAACTTGCTATCTAGCTCATTGCAGAAATAGTTTGCAAAGCCTTACTAAAAACAGTTTCCCTGAAATTTTAAAACTGATATAATTTAGAAAACGAAAACAATGATTTTTTGCCCAACTGAAGAATTTATTAATTTTTTAAAATGAACACGATAAGAGCTAAGCATGGTGGTGCACACCTATAATCCCAGCTACTTGGGAGGCTGAAGCAAGCGGATTGCAAGTTCTAGGCCAGTCTCAGCAACTTAGGGAGACCTTGATTCAAAATTAACAACAACAACAAAAAAATTAAAGTGCTGGAGATGTAGTTCTGTGGTAGAGCATCCTGGGTTCAATCTCTGGTACCACACGCAAAAAAAGAACACAATAGACATGAGCCACAATTTTTTTTGTGTTTAGTGCATTCACTCAAATATTTATTTCCAGACTGAGGATGTAGCTCAGGGTTAGAGTGCTTGCCTACCATGTGCAAGGCCCTGGGTTTGATCCCTAGCATAAGAAAGAAAGGAAGAAAGGAGGGGAGGCAGGCAGACTGGTAGACTTATTTCTGCTACACTGAAGGATGGGCCATCGTGATGATCCGGTCACAAACACTGTATCTGAGTCATCATCCCTTTATGTCATAGTCTTCAAAAGACTGTGTGCAAAAATGATAAACTCTGTCTCTTAAAATGGCATATTTACAAGGATTGGGGGAACTATTGTTTTCCATTTTAGATACTTCTGTAATATTTTATTTATGACTTTAACTTTTGTACTAAAAGAATTTGAGGACACAAAATAATATTCTTCTCATATGATAAAAACCTGAGGCTTAAGGAAATTTTAGAACATGTATCTTAGAACAAAGAAATAAATAAATCACAATAGAGCCCAATTCTAGCATTATTTTGACCAAAAAGCAATTTTCATATAATACCACTGAATCATAAAATTTCAGACCTGGACAGGGTAGTAGGAGTCACCTAGACCAGTGCTTGTAACTTACAAAGAAAGCTGGGAACCCTCTTCCCAGGAATAGGCTATATGAGCATTCTTAATATAATTTTAAGGAGTGATTTTTAATATAATTTTAGAGATTCACATCCCCCAAGCCTGTCTGTAGCAAGGCTAAAAACCCAAGCTTCAGCCTGCCTTCCTCATTCTACAGCTCCGGAGTGTCTGAGAGAAGTACTCACTCCATCTGATAATGGCTGCCCCAGAAGAGAAACCAGGCCACAGTGACTGGTAGGTCAATGCTTTTTTCACTGGTCTGACAGTTGATCACATGGTGCTCTGGATTTGTAACGCAAAAACTATCTATGTATTTCCACATGTTAGAAGGTTATTTGGTCAAGACTAGAAATAATGGTGTAGTAGCTTATTTGCATAGAGCAAAGAATTAAGGCAAAGGAAATCAGATTGTTCAATGAAAGTAGACAAAGAAAAGGTTTAAAAGTATAACTTGAATGCTGGGCATGGTGACACATGCCTGTAATCTCAGTACTTGGAAAGCTGAGCCAAGACCAAAAATAAAACATAAAAAAGGCCAGGGATGTAGTTCAGTGAAAGAGCGCTTCTGGTTTCTACCCCCACTACCAGAAGGGGAAAAAAAAGTATAATTTGGAGGCACATTTAATGGGTTCTGAAGATGCATCTCCTTGTTAACCTACCTTGATGTCTGATCATACATGTACTCCTCAGCTCCAACTGAAGTGCTCCGAAATTTCTGTAAAATTTAAATCACAAAATTAAAAGAAATAATGCCCCAAAATGATAAATGTGTCCTATTTTACCCCTCTTTATAAAGGAAACTTGTGTATTTCTGGCATTGTGACTTTTTTTTCAAGAGTTTCTTTATAAGAAATCACCTTCCTGCCTTTCCTTTCTAGGCCATAAACTTCCATTCTTTGTCTAGCATTTCAAGTGTGTCCTTCCTCAGGAAAGGTTTCTTAAAAATCATGCCTAGAATTTAGAGTATGTTTATATTATAGTTTCTATGTACATATTTGTAATTCTTCTTCTTAACCAGTCATTCCTTGGATCCAAGAAGATGGTCTCCCTAAAAAGTTTACTCAAATGAATCCCATGAACACTTCACAAATATTTGTTGACTAGTTAAATAGTCATGACAGAGAATCAAAACTTTGTGTTTCTTTTGCAATCAATCAATCAGCAAAGCATTGCCAGAAAAAATATTGACATTATATAAGATAGTGCACTGGCCTCAGAGAGATAAAAATTGCTTGAAAGAACAGAATTAGTTCACATGAATAGCAACAATAACAGAAAAATCATAATGTAGCAAATAACTATGTATGAAAGTCTATGTTGGTATCATTCATTCATTCATTCATTCATGTGTCCTGACTGGAAAAGTATAGACTAGACATTGTCAGGAAGAAAGATCAGTAAAATTGTAGGGATATTTCATATAGTCTGAGAGCTTCACTCCAACCCCAAAGATAAGGAGAACCTGGACTGATTAAAGGAACTGAAAGAAAGAAACCCAGGAGAAAGAGGAATGCTGTAAGTCAAGACAAAATGATGATACAAGTATGCATATACTCAGGGCCAAGAACTATGAAGGGAGGACTTCAAAGTCTAGGTCTTCACTGCCCAATACAGTAGACACTAGCTACATAATCTACCTGAGTGTAAGTTGATTACAATGAAATAAAATTAAACATTCAGCTCCTGATACAACTAGCCACATTTCAAGCACTAAGTTTTCAAATGAACCTAGTGACTACTATATTGGATGGCACAAAAGAAAAATTTCCATCATTGCAAAAAGTTGACTTACAATTAGGAATTAGGAAATTTTGAAATAGGAGGGTAGCATGATTTTAAAAAAACAAAACAAAACAACAAAAACAAACAAACAAACAAACAAAAAACACCTAAGGAAGTGACTTTGAAGTAGAAGGGACACATTTCCACTGTCTAGGTTTGAAGGAATATGCAGTAATCCATACTAACCATGGTAAATCAGCATTAACAAACATAGCCTGAGAGAATTTATTGTCTATGCTGTAGAACTCTGCAACCTGAGGATAGGATAGCCTACTAAACATATTGGACTTATAAATTCTGGTTCTAACAATCCAGGTGATGAGAAGATATGATACTATAAGTACTCAAACTCATAAAAACTATTGACTATATGCTGACTAAAAGACAGAATTCAGTTCCAATACATGAGTTAATGCAGGCAAGAACTGTGAAAAAAGTAAAAACAGCTAATATGTTACAGATATGAGTATTATTTATTTTTCAAGCTTAAATTTTTCTTTAATTCTGTTATACTATCTTTATAAATTTTTTAAAAATTAAGTAGATACTCCACCTGGAAAACATGACAATCATTTAGATGAGACCTTATTACTTGATGGGTTCAATTGACCTAAATGATTTAGTATTAAGAATTAGAACCAAAATGCTTGGGTTCTTCCGGCTACAGTTATGAAGTTTTCGCCACTCCTTGGAAACCTTTTAATATTACTTACAGGATACTTAATGAAGTCAGACAACCAGCATTACTATACCTTACTGTGATCTGATATAGTGTATCTATAAAATTCTTACCCATTTGGACTCAGAAAAATGATAATAAAGGAGGTCTGATAACATATATTTGATAGATTACCCTTAAAGGACATTAGACATTAGGTAATAGTAAGTATATTTAAATATTGAATATTAGAATTCTAGTTTTGCTCTTGAATGGTAGCAGGAAAATACATCTGCTAAGAATATACCACAAAAAAAAATGATTATTTAACTGTGAAAAAAGCAGATACAGCTACACAAGTCCATTTCTTTGATTAGTCAACAAGCTTTTAAGTCCTATCATTTATTCATTCATTCACTCTTTTAAAAGTATAGATACAGCTGGGCGTGGTGGCGCACGCTTGTAATCCCAGCATTCGGGAGGCTGAGACCGGAGGATCCGGGTTCGCGGCCAGCCTCAGCTACCTAGTGAGGCACTCCGCAACTTAGTGAGACTCAGTTTCAAAATAAAGAATAAAAAATAGGGCTGGGGGTATAGCTCAGAGGTAGAATGCCCCTGAGTTCAATCCCTAGTGCCACAAAAAAAAAAAAAAAAAAAAGTGTAGATACTGTGCATGTATATCCCTATCACTCTGAACATCATTATGGCTGTGATTACCGTGCACCAATGTATGTATTGAATATCTGCTTTATATGAAGCATTGTTCTAGGTGTGAGTGGTACCATAGTGAACAGAAAGAGAAGAGGTCCTTGCTCTCATTAATCTTTTGGTCTACTGGGAATTAGAGTATTAATCAAATAACCTTCCACTAAAAAAAAAATCACAGGCTATGAACAAGCAGTCTGAAGTTGAGCAACAGAGTTCTATGAAGACACATCACAACTGAGAAGACAAAAACCTACAACACTGATGATCCTAACAGAGTACAGCACTTCCAGTGGAACACAAAGTCAACAGAAGACAAGCAGTCTTCCTCAGAACCCCTGGAGACGATGGCACAGCTACAACGGTGAGTAACATCCCCTCTGCCGAGTGACTCTGGCTTTCTTTGCAAAAACATCCTCAGCCCCCCTTTTTTCATCCCATCTCCTGAACAATGAGTACTGAGCTACCGAGTTTCTGAGCACACCTACATCATGCAGGATCCAATCCAGATCGCTCCTTCCCTCCTACCACCACACAAATGCACAGAGGAATCCATCTCCAATGGCAAATTAAATTTGCTAGTTTAACAAAGGTTCCAGACATTTTTATAGTTTGCCTAAAATAAGTACTAGACTTTATATAAATTGTTCTCAATGAAATCTTGGTGAAAATACTTCAAACTCAATGTGTGCGTGTGTGTGTGTGTGTGTGTGCACGCGTACGCACGCACATGTGTGTGTCCAAAGATTGAACCCAGGGGCTTTCTATCTCTGAGATATACCCCCAGCCCTATTTTATTCTTTATTTTGAAACAGAGTCTCACTAGGTTGATGAGAGTCTCACTACTTGCTGAGGCTGTCATCGAACCTGTGATCCTACTGTCTCAGCCTCCCAAGTACTGATATTATAGGTGTGTGCCACTATGTCTGACTTCGAACTCAGTATTATAATGAGCTGACAAAGAAATGGCTAAAGATCATAATGGATCGTTCAATTAACTTATGTCAGGCTGAAACACAATCTATAATGCAAACACTGATTTCCAAGACTAGAAGAGAAGCTCAACTGAAATCAGTTAGAACACACTTCAAGTTTAGTTTTTGGTAAGTTTCTTTACTTTCTCATCTACTCCAAAATAAAGCTCCAGACACAATAGCTTCTTTTCACATATTCCTCTTTATCTAACTGATAGCAGATCCCCCAAATAGCATGATGTTTCTATTGACATTGGACCATATCCACACACTCTTTTGTGACCAACAAAATACCTCTATAGCATGATAAAATTAATCAGTGGCAATCCGTTGGTGAAAAAACACTGATCTTTGATGAAAAACCACATGGAAGTGTGAAATGTCAGTTTTTATTACTTGCTTTTCCTACAGAAGCATCCCTGACCACTTGCAGCGAATCAAGTATTCAATAATACCAAAGACTCTACAAAATCCCTCATTCCATTTTAAGAAAATAAAAGTTTTGTTAATTATTTTAAGCAATATTACATAGGAAGCTGATTGTAAGACTTGTTTTTTTATTAGAAGGATATTGGAAATTTAGCTGTAAAGCTTCCAAATCCCAACAAATATGATAGCCTCGCTAAGGGCAGGAAATTTCTCAGATCTGGCTCTTGTCACTCTGATTTCAGAGAACACATTAGGTGCTCATGTAGGACCAGCGCCAGGAGGAGCAGGGCTGCTATTGCCCCTTGAATATGCTGTTCCCACAAGTGCTAACGAGAGCTAGTGTCTGCTTGCTAACCCTTTATGCCACTTCTCCCCACCTGAAAGATAAGAAATACCTGTGAGATAGATAAAGGACTCTCAGATTTTAAACAAACATTTGGATGAGTCATTGTCTTAAGCCATGGAACTAATGAGAATCAGAACATCCCACACAATCTTCTCTGAGAATGTAGAGGCAATGGTTAAGGAGATAGGACACAGGGGCTAGAGCAGGCAGCTTGGTTCAAGTTCCATCTCTCCCACTTTCTGCTAAATGTGCAATAGTTTCCTGATTAAGAACAGGGATGACCATAATGGCACCTATCTCATAAGGCTTTTTGTGAGAATTAAGTAAGAACATATCATAGAATAATTCTGCTATAGTTTGAATTTGTTCATGTGTTGGAAATTTAATCCCCAATAAAATGGTGTTGAGAGGTAGGATACTGAAGAGGTGACAAGGTCACAAGGACAGCCCTTATGAACGAAGTAATGTCACTGTTGTGGGAGTGGGTTCTTATCAAGAGGGTAGGTTCATTATCATCAGAGTGGGTTCATTATAAAAACAAATTCAGTACTCTTGTTGTACATGTGTATCTCTTGCCCTTGTAACAACACAAATGAATCCCCAAAATATGCCAAATAAAAGAAGACAATATAGAAGATTATATATTCTATCATTTTCTTTACATGAAATCTTAGAAAAGTTAACAATATAGTGACATAAGGCAGATGAGTGCTTGCCAAGAGCCAGGCAGAGCAGAGAGCGTCAAGTGCAAGGAGTTCAAAGGAACCGTGAGGGAAGGGAGCTTCCTACATGGTGATTCTGACCTGGGCTACACAATTGTATACAAACTAAAATTCTCAAACTCAGTACATAGAATTTAGGAATTTAAAACAAACAAGAAAGCAAGCAAAAGTCATTGTTTCTGTAAGTTCTATGGGCACCTAAGAAGAAATATGTTATCTGTAAAGTACAAAGTGCACACGCCTACACACATTAGAGTATTAATTACATCTCTCTCTCTCTCTTTTTTTTTTGCATCACTGGGGATTGAACCCAGGGGCAGGGGCATTCTATCTCTATTTTTTATTCTTTATTTTGAAACAGGGTTTCACTAAGTTGCAGAGGGCCTCACTAAGTAGCTGAGGATGGCCACAAACCCGTATCTCCTTCTTGAATATTTGACTCAGCAAGGTTTTAAAGAATTCTATATTATTATTATGATTATTATTATAATTATTTAAAGAATAGGCAACATCTTTATCTATCTACCATTTGGAAGGTTACAGACTAGAGGAGGTAACGTTGGAAACTACAAAGCAAGAAGTTCCCCCACACACACTTCTTCCTCATAAATATTTAATTTTAAGACTAAAACTAAAAGAATCTGTCGTCTTAGAGTCAAGAAAAAATAGAAATATCCTTTCACACACATTGACACACTTAGAAAGAATCTCAAAATACCAGCAAACATAAAAGTCACCTAAACTCACAGTTTCATCCACTTACTCCACTTAAAAAGCGAATAGAGAGCCGGTCGTGGTGGAGCACCTTTGTAATCCCAGCGCTTGGGAGGCTGCGACAGGAGGATCACAGGTTCACGGCCAGCCTCAGTGACTTAGCGAGGCCCTCGGCAACTTAGTGAGACCCTGTTTCAAAATAAAGAATTAAAAAAAAAAAAAAAAAACTAGGGCTGGGGGTGTAGCTCAGAGGTAGAATGCCCATGGGTCCCATCCCCAGTACCGGAAAAAAAAAAAAAAAAAAAAAAAGCGAATAGAGAAATTCCGGTTCCGGAATTAGGTTCCGCTGAACCGAGGGAGACGCAGACTCACCTCGGTGGTCCCGTCTTTGAAGCTCTCGCTGTAGGTGCTGTCCGGGGTGCTGCGCTGGTCGTCCTTGAGATAGGTGCTGTGGGTGGCTATGGAGGGCAGGTCGTACTGAGTCTGTTCAAAGATGACCACGCGCTGCTCCTCCCCGTCCGCGCGGGTGTAGTGGCCAGGCTGGGTCATGAACACCGGTGTGAAGTCCTCAGCTTTGACCACGGTGATTCCAGACACCGGGATGATGGCAGAGCTCTCCGAGATGTACTGTTCCCGCTTTGAATTTTCTAGGTGGTCTTGATTTAGGGAAAGGTTCACTGGAACAGTCTTTAGGACCTGCACTCGGTTTTCTCCTCCGCTCAAATTGCTCTGGGCTTCACTGGTGCCAAGACAGTTTCTGTGTGTACAAACCCATCCCCACAACATGACAATTAGAAAAATCACCACTTTGCAACCCCCGATAAAATAACCAATGCAGGAAGTAATCTGTGGGTGCTAAACCCTCAGGGGAAAGGTTGATGGAGAGCTTCACAATGGGAGTGCAATGGATCTTTGCATCCCTAGAAGTAGGACAAGTAGCGTTGAGTCCCCCACCCACCCCCATCATATATTGTGAAGCGCTCAGCCCATTGAAAGCACAACTGTTAAAAAAAAAAAAAAAAGTTGAGAGCTGACCCTAAATCTAATCATAACTTCAGATATAACTTCCAGCTCTCAGGGAATACAGGAGCTGGAATGGTATTGGGGTGGGGGGTGGGGAGAGTGTTTTTAAAAGAGGAGGAGGAGGAAACAAAAATACAGGAATAAACATGGTAATTGGAAGGAGTAGTGGGAAGGATATTTTTCACCATTTTCTGTAGGCTAAACTTCTTAAGAGAAAAAAAAAATAAGAACTTATTATTAAAATGTTTTTGTCAAATTGAGAAATAACATGAGTTCATGTCAGCACTGAATTACTTGGGGGCTTAAGGAAGTGGTGTAATTAGGTCTACGTATAACAAGATCTCTGACCTCTTGGTGGGTACTTAGAGAAAAGAGTGAATTTAGAAAATTAACTCTTGGCAGATTTGAATTAAATACTTTCATTTATACTAAAGAATTCTGTGAGAGACCAGAAGCAAAGAGGAATGTGTGTTAATGGAAGATTACTGTTGATAGAAAAATTATTTTACTGGCAAAGGCCTCCTGGTCAGTAAAGTTTGGCAAGGAGGCACTTCTCCTTTATTTATGGATTACTCTGAATAATATGGAGAGAAATTCATGTTTTCCATGAATCCTTGTCTCAGAGATCTGGGGTGTTTTGTGTCTTATTTATCATGTGCTTTCTGGGGCTGATTAGCATCTCTCATTGGTAGAAATACTCAAATAAAATTGGTTATTCCAAGAATTGGGCTCTTCTGGCTCTTCTCTGTAAAGAAGGAAATGCAGTAGCCTCTGAGCTTACCTATCAAGCAAGACTTGGTGTTTTTACCTTTGATTTTTCATATAAAACTTTAAAGTGAAGCTCGAGGAAAGAATGGCTTCACATGAACAAAGCCAAAAGAAAGATGTCAAAGATCTCTGAGTCTGTCACAAATCTGCAGAAATAATCATCTAAGGAATGAAATCATAAGTCTACAAACATTCTGGCTTTAAGCAATAACCTGTTTTCATGGTAAAAATCAATGGAGGGAATCATATATAAGGTGCAGTGAAGATTTAGAAATCATGTTTCATCTGAATCCAGTTAACAGAATGATGCCAAAACCCCAGACCACCCATTTACATCAGCATTTCCTAAATCCCATTGTTGAGAACATCGCATGGAATGTTAATAGAGGCTTCTTTTAAAAAAAGAACCCCATGATAAAATCAGTGTTTAGAAAAAAAAAAATTGGCATAACAAGACCACCCTGAGTGAGCCCAAACATCATGAACACAGTGAGGGCCCCTGGGCATTCCTTCACCTGTTTAATTGTAACCTAGAATTTCCCAAACTCATTTCACCCCTATCCTTTGAAGGAAAAGTCTTTATTGCTTGTAGGTAACGTCCTGCAAGTTGGAGGTAGATGGGTTTGTCTACACTGATTGGCTACCAAAGCAATTGCCCAGTTTCCAATCTGCACTTTGCATAGTCACGATGTTACTGGCTTTGCCAAAATATTCACGTTTCTATAGTCTATTTTAGACCAAAATTCTTAATTCTTTAACTCATGCAAAACGTGAATTTTAAACAAAGAACATAAGTCAAACTATCTTTTGGTGTTCTGAGTCATGCATAAATAAGAAAACTATAGAGTTGTATAAGTCTAGTTGAATTATTATTACTGTATCATCAGGAAGTAATACAGTCAGACACCACACTATAATGTGTAACTATGCCTGTGTAATAGTATTATACATTTTAGAACTTGATGCCAGAGACTTCAGAAAGACATCCAAAAACTGGGTAATTATAACAAAACAAGAATTATTGTGAGATGCTGACTTATCTGCAACATTACTTAAAATTGAACCTTTTTTATTTATTTTTAAAAATTTTTTCAGCATTGGGATTGAACCCAAAGGCATCCTACCTCCAAGCTACACTCCCAGCCCTATTTTTTATTCTTTATTTTGAAACAAGGTCTTACTAAGTTGCAGAGGGCCTCACTAAGTAGCTAAGGCTGACCTCGAACCCATAATCCTCCTGTTTCAGCCTCCCAAGTACTGGGATTGCAAGTGTGCTCCACCACCCCCAGAAAACTAAATATTATAAGAAAATATGCCATGTAAAGAATGGTGCACTGAATATATATATATTTTTTTAAATTGGATCATGTCATTGAGAAGCTGTTATTTTTCCAAGTAACAGCTTCTGTATACAAACAGTTGTAATGATATCATGTTAGCACATGGCACCTTAATTCATGAATACTCTGCAAACCAAAATAATACCCTTCCAAATTACATTCTATGAGCCGTCTACTAAGTCATAATTAGTCTACACAAGGTGGTTTACTCTATAGCTCATTGCCAGTTTTTTCGAAGGTGCTTCGTGGAAATAACTGTGAAAATACAATGAGTGTCTGCCACTATGTAATGTTGTTCTAAAAGATGCTTCAGCAACAACAACAAGAAGAAAGGTTTCTTTTGTTTATGATGTATGATGCAGGCAGAGTATATACCCTAGACTCCTTTTGCCCTGACCCCATTATTACTGGTCCAGGTTTCGCAGACAGCATGTGGCATTAGCTCAGTAAAACTGCCTGCATGGAGGAAATGTCATAAGACCCTGAATAGTGTCAGTTTCTTGCTCCTGTTATCACTCCTGCCAGTAAGGTCCAGGACCCCAGAGCCGTGCAGAGCTTCAGAAAATCCCTAGTGGAATATTGAACCAGGCGGAGAGAGCCGTAATCTTCCATGCTTGCCAGAGACCACACAGCCAGGGCTGCTAGATGCAGAACAGGATTATAATGTCATATGCCGTTCCTATCAAAACCAGGTAGGATTCTGATATATGTGCTAGCAGGGATTTTATTTCTCCTGACTTTGTATTTCCATGTGAATGAGCCTCCACTAGAAAGCCCCTGTGGCTTCTTTCCATCCCACTGAAGAGGAAGAGATTTATTGGATGGGTGACTGGGGGTTGGGGGTGGGGAGTAGCTAAAGGCTGGTTCAATCCCTCTGGTCCCTTCTTTTTGTTTGGATTATTCTGGCCCAAGAGACAGGACCCTCCAGTCACCCCTACCATACCACCAGTGGCATCAAGTCCTACCTGTCAGGACTGAAGGGTTAAAAACTGCAGGTTCCAAGTCACATTTCCCTAACAGTTTCATTAGAAATACAACTGGTGGCTTTTTTTTGTTTTTTTTCTTCTTTCTTTTTCTTTTAAATCTCAATCTGGCTGTGTCTTGCTTGTCACCTGTTTCTTAATTCAGTGGAGGAAGGGAAGGGGGGGGTGACATGATGATCTCCTAACATCCTTCCCACCCCTGCACCCTGAGAATGCTCATGCTGCCAGGGCCCCTCACCTGAGAAACAACCCCGCCCCTGTCTCCTCTCCCTCAGTAAGAGTAGTCCTCCCCTGTCTCACTCCCGCAAACCTGGTTGCAGTTACAGAGCCATAAGTCTGATTGGAAAAGTTAATCCCAGCAGCAGGCTGCCTTGCCTGGGAATCCCCTCTAACTCTTGGGGTTCTAAGCCTCTGTGGCAGGCTCCTCATCTGAAGAGCCTGCTGATGAGCCTCTGGCTGCACAACTCCAGAGGTACAATTTGCTCTCCCTGGTGAGAGATCCAGTTTTGGTCCAAACTCCAAAAGGCAGAGGGAGCAAAGCTTTTTAGCCCCATCGCCTCTCAAGAACAAAACGTATATCTAGACATGGTGGTGCATGCCTATAATCCCAGTACTTGGGAGGCTGAGATGGGAGGATCTTGAGTTTGAGGCTAGCCTCAGAAATTTAGTGAGAACCTGTTGACAAAAAAAAAAAAAAAAGGTTGGGTATGTAACTTGGAAGTAGAATGCCTCTGAGTTCAATCCCCAGTACCAAAACAAAACAAAAACCTTAGTAGTTTAATACATCCTTAAACACACACACACACACACACACACACGGAGTTATTGCAGATGTCAGGTGTGCTTCTTTACACACATCATACCTCTTATCCTGGTCTTCTTGGCTATCACTCGCTTTGCTTACAGGCAACAGTCTCTTGTCTCGAGGAACCTGGAAACATCACCAGTCATCAGTCAGACTTCCATATAGGCAACTGTGACCATGTGCAGAACGAGACACCAGCATAAACCAAGAAACTACCATGGAGTGTTCTCTCAAAAAAAGTGCCAAGTGTGTTACTGTCGGGATATGGTTAAAAGTGAGTACCCTAAGTGACAATGACAGTGAAGCCAGAGACAAGGGGTGGTGATAAACACAGGGTCACAACAAACATGATTTGGCTGACATTGGCGACTCTCCCTGGCCCTGATACCTCTGTGCCCTCCCTGCCTTTACAGTGGGTGAGGGGAGAAGGGCAATGTGTACGCGGCCAATCAGGACACAGGTGCCTTAGAGCGGAGACAGCATCGCAGAGTTATCGCAGCAGCCTGTTAAGGATCAGGAACTGACTCTCCTCTCTGATGAGGGTCTTCAGATGCTGACATGGATGGGGTGGGTGGGGCAGAGGAACACACTGTCAGCCAGCAGGGACATAAGTCGTTGATACACCCAGACCGCTCATTAGCTATCCTCCCTGCATAGCTCTCAGACTTAGCTCCACAATTTCTTTTTCCAATGTACTTTCATTATTGTCTTAATCCTAATGCTAACATGTTACCTGACATATAACTGGAAAAGTGCTACTTCAGAGGACACCTCCACCAGCCGTGTTTCTGACCATCATCTAATTACTCTACTGCATCATAGGACTTTTACTCTGCCATAGTTTCCAAGCACACAAATAAGTAGGTTTGGATTTATTTCGTTGTTTGGATTTTTACCTTTTTTTTTTTTTTTTTTTGGCTTTTTGATAAATCTCCAAGTTCTCTTTTAGCCAAACTTTTTTGCATCCAAAACACAGCTTCACTACTTTGAAATGAAAACACATTTAGGATAAACATCCTTCTATGGGACTCCTTGAGCAAACTCTATGGTTTCCACTCACCTGATTACGTATGCAAGCCCAGACAGGTGGACTAAGGACAGCGGGGTCGCCAAGGCTTTCTAGCCATGGGAAATGCTCTTAAAAAAAAATAAAACCTGAGGATGTCACAAAATAAGGAAGTCATTTCCAGCACAAGAAATGTGCGAAGGGGAGAGATGGCTTCAGAGAAGACTGAGGAAGGGCCTTGTACTAGGCGAGGAAGAGCCTTGTACCAGGGACAGATGTGTTACTTCTTTGTGGTCCCTCGACAGCTCATATGCTATGACACAGCCATACTCTCCTTGACTGCCAAGCACTCCTCACCCACCGTCTTCCTTCTAACCAGGTGGCATGAAGTCCCCCGTGTCTGATATCCACCCCCAGGCTCCTCCTCCAGCACCTCTCACCTGGGCTGCTGCAACAGTCTCCCGACTCATCTCTTCTCTCCTCATTCATCCTACAAATCCTTTCTAGGATCCTGATGGTCTTCTTAAAAATGCAAGTCTGTTTTCCTTATGCTGCTGCTTAAAACTCTTCTCATACTCTCAGGAACATGACCTCCAAAAAAGTCTCCTGTCTCAATGTGAGCAGCCCCTGTCCATGCAGTATCTATGACAGTGCAATGCTCCTTCTCCCAACAGCACCCTCACACAAAAATCTTCTGGACCTGGAACACAACCCACACCTGCCACCCATCCCTGCCACCATGCCTTCTCCAGGTTTGCAATCAAGCCCAGACTTCAAGTCCCACTGACATTTCTGTATCCATGATGAAATACGATCTCCTTGAGTGTCCACCCTGTTATGTCCCAAGTGCCTGGGATGTAGTAGGTCCTTAAAAAATAATCACTGAATGAACGAGCTAATCAGTCAAAATGCCTTCGAAAAAGCAGAACCAAAGAAACAGGAAAAATAGGAAGTCCAAACCCTAAAACATGTTAGCAACTCCCAAAGATGTGTGGAAGGGAATGTTATTATTGCCAAGAGTCACTAATGTGATCTCTGTGCACATAACTTTCCTCACTCCACAGTGTTATTTAGCACAAGGCCATAAGGGTGATCACCATGTGATATTTTGTGATGCACACAAGCATGTGTATATGGATGCATTGGACAAAACTACTGCTTTCCAGCAAGACCAGGTGAGCAGAGCTGACAGGAACCAACCAACCAGGAAGCATACTTTCACTAGAGCTGGAACCAGATGATTATAAATCATGAGCTCTCTCAAGGGAAAATAAAGATTAAGTGAGTTGCTATGGTTTGAATGTATTCCCCAAAAGTTTACATATTGGAAACTTCATCTCCAGGTTTACTTAATGCTATTTGGAGAAGGAAACTTTGGGACATCATCAGGATCGATTTAGCTTATCTTTAAAGTCTTATTAAAGCTATGAGCTGATATATTAACATTATAAAAGTTAGTAAAATAAGTTGCAGTGAACTGAACAGTTAAATCAGGGTCACCTTAATTATGTGTTAAGAGATTTTTAAAAACAGACAAGGTTTTCAAGTTCTGATTATTTTCTTCCATAAAGAAAAATTACAGCCGGGCGTGATGGTGCACGCTTGTAATCCCAGCATTTGAGAGGCTAAGACTGGAGGATCCGGGTTCTCTGCCAGCCTCAGCTACCTAGTGAGGCATTCCGCAACTTACTGAGACCCTGTTTCAAAATAAAGAATAAAAATTAGGGCTGGGGGTATAGCTCAGAGGTAGAATGCCCCTGGGTTCAATCTCCAGTACCGCAAAAAAAAAAAAAAAAAAGAATAAAAAATAGGACTGGGGGTATATCTCAGAGGGTAGAAGGTAGAATGCCCCTGAGTTCAATCCCCAGAAAAAAAAAAAAAAAAAAAAAAGAAAAGAAAAGAAAAGAAAAATTACTTTCAATTTCTTTTTTCTGAGAATGAGACCCAAAAAAAGGTGAACCTCAAGCAATGGTTTAGGATACGAAGCAGACTAATTTGGTGAGTTCTATGTTTTAGTACTATACTCAGCAAATTTTCACATTTTTGAAAAGTTTTGTTTTAGAGTACCAAAACATTTAGAACTTATCTTTGTCTTTTTCAAATGATATCTTCAGTCAGAAAGGATAAAGAATATAAAACTACCACAGACAAGAAAGAAGAAAGAAAAACCTATCATGAAACTACTTTGGTTTTCCAGGCTTATTTTCTTTTTTCAGGTATAAATTACTCCATCGTAGTATGGAAATAAAATCCTTGCATCTGGAACCCACAACCTCCAAAGTTAAGTATTTCTCGCTGTCAGGAGTCATGTCGGGATTCTTTCACCTTTATAAAAGGGCCAACATCTGCCAATTTTGCCTCTCTGGATGAGTGGGGAAAGTCAGCCTGGACCAGCAGGGGTACCAGTGAATTGCTCTTCACAGAGTTCTCCAGCACTTTCTAACAACAAATGATGTGCTTACTCAAGTTAATAAAATTCTCGGTTAAAATACCCTCAGTGGGCCTACCTGTCTAACCCTCACACCTTTCACCTCACCTTGCTCTTCATCTCAGATAAGACAACAAGACATGGAGATTCAAGATCACTGAAAAGGAAATTATTCTTTCTGGTGGTTTTATCCAAAAATGGCTTTTCCATGAGAGAGAGAGAAAGGGGGAGGTAGGATTCAGTTTGTATTCCAAAATAAGAGTTCATTGTGCTCAATTGGCAACGCCCCTTCTCACCTTGGTGACAATTCCCAGCATAAGACAAAGGTGTCGACAATCAAATCAGGCAATAAGTCTTCTCATTCAGTAAATACTTGTTGATTTTTTACACTTCAACAATTCCAAGAAAGCAGGTTAAACCAGTTTTGTCCTGGAGATAGACCATTGCTTCTTGTTGAATTTCCTGAAATACTCCTATTTTGTGAGTACTCTACTGGCTGTTATGTTTTCAAATGTTAGTATTCATTTCATTTTAAGGTTGTTTTCAAAATAAAAGTTTAGTACCCATTAAAACAAATGAAGACAATAAAGTTTAGAATTGTTGCAAGTCGTCCCTAAAGTATTCATTGAATATTCCCTATAAAACTAAAAAGTCTAGAATACCTGAATGTTTTCTTATGACACGGAAAAATCTAGACACAATCCAATACCCAACATCTGAGCAATAACGAAATTATGGTACAACTACACAATGTAATCTATTTTATTCATCAAAAATCATAAGCATAAAGAAAAAAAAAGACAGCTAGGAGGTATTAGTAAGGTGACATTAAGTAGGAACTATATGAAGGACATAAGAAATAATTATTTCCAAATTAAAACTTCCCCTGGATGGGTATAAAGTTGGGCTTCACAGATGAGGAAGCAGAGTGAATAGAGAGAGGCTGACTTCCACGTAAGTCCCCTGGCCTGGCACAAAGAGTCAGTGCCCTCGTCCCACCAGTGGGTCCTGGAGATGGGGGAGGGGAGAAGGGAGACTGGAACGCACCTTGTAGTAGTCGTAGAGCAGACCCAGGGCGGCAGCACTGTCCTCGTCACCATTGATGCTCATCATCGCCTTGGTGGCAGCCGTCAGGGGATTCTCCAGGTACGACTTCCAAGCTTCATCCTCACTGGTGTAGGCTCTTCGCGTGTTGAACGGAGGGTCACTGGGCATGGGCACTAAGGCCACTAGTCTTTTATTACTGTGAAAACAGGAGGCATGTTGAGGTTTGTGATCCAGGAATTTTCTTTCTTGCCGTTAATAATATGCACTTTATGTGGTTATAACGTTGATGTGCATCTCCTCAGAACCGGGGAAAAGAGAAGGAAAATTTAAACTACCCTTGCTGGGCATGGTGGTGCATGCCTGTAATCCCAGTATTTGGGAAGCTGACACAGGAGGATCTCAGATTCAAGGACAGCCTCAAACAACTTAGTGAGGCCCTATTTCAAAATAAAAAGTGGAATAGGACTGAGGATATAACTTGGAGGTAGAATGGCCCTGGGTTCAATCCTCACTACCACCAAAAAATAAACAAACAAAAGAAAAAACTATCTTCAATAAATTTTAAAGGCAAATGCTACACTGCATTTATAAGAATACTAATTTACTTTTTTACTGTATATGAGAAGTACTAATAGCTTTTAAAAGGTAGTATAAGTTGGTCCCCTTCAAACTTGGCTTTTGATATCCAATTATTCCAAGATATTTTACTTAGTTATTCTTCAATAATGAGTCCTAGAATGGAACTCTGTAAGGAAGGAGGTTCCCTATACTATAAGGTCCTAACTATAAGTATGCACAGTACATTAAATGTAATCAATAAATTAATGATTATTAAAGATTTTTTTATGCTCTACGCTACTAGCCAAACCAAGTTTTTTAATTAAAAGTCAATTCAAAGCTGGGCTTAGTGGCGCACACCTGCAATCCCAGTACTTGGGAGGCTGAGACAAGAGGATAACAGGTTCAAGGCCAACCTCAGCAACTTCGTGAGACCCTTAACAACTTAGTATGACCCTGTTTTAAAATAAAAAGGGCAATACGCCCCTGGGTTCAATCCCCAGTACAAAAGAAAAAAGCAATGTAAGCCACTTGGTAAACATATTACATGCAGATAATACTGCATAATGAGGATAGGGAGCAACAGTAATGAGACAGATTCTATATATAATTCTGCGTTGCTATAGGAGTCTACTATATTTAGATCATATAGAAGCCACAGATTATAAAGATATTCATGGAGAGGGAGGAGCATATCTGGAGATTTTCAGTAGAGGCAGAAGGGGGCCTTTGGAGTCCATCAGTGCTAACCACATCAACCTCGGGTGACACAGCAATGACAAACAAGGCAGTGTCTTAGGTGGGGGAGATAATGACTTGAATACTCCCAAACCATGACAGTCCTCAGCAGCTCCCCAGGCTGGGACCCCTGGTGTCTGTCAAGTAAAAGAGACTAGAGAAGCTTTTCCCTTCATTTCCTGGATCTTTTGCTTATTCACTGAAATGGAACCAAATTGGAACAATGAGACATTGTGTTTCAGTAACACCTGCTTTGGCACACAGTAAGTAACACGACACGGACAAGTGACAGGACCAGCAAGGGCAACACCAACAGTAAATCAATGAGACTCAGTTGCTGAGACCTTCTGATGTCCCTGCAGTTATAAAAGAGGGAAGAGGTCCCTTTCTGCTGATGTGCCTTTAGGATCTTCCAATGGTGGATAGTCCCTGAGCTCACTTTATGATAGTCTAACTAGTGTGAACCCTCAAGGAAGAGTTGAAGGCCCTTTGCATGCTGGTATGCCACACAATGGTACAAGGTCAGAAAATGACACTGACATTGGTAAGATATATTTGGGGTAGGGCATGTGGGAAACATATATTTAACAGAGTGGAATTCTAGGCCACTAGTTTGAGCAATTTTTCCTAATGGTTTGGTGGCTGATTAGGAGGAAAGAGAATATCAGGCCCATTGCAAATGAATTACATTAAAAGTGTATAATCAGGTTTCTTGGAGCAAATGAGGAAAGCAATGATCAAAGGGCTTACTGACCACAGGCAGTGTGGTGATATGGAGTAGCATGCACCCTGGAAGTGGGTCCTGTTTTCACCCACAGTAAGGAAAGCTGGGTAGGTGTCAGAATTTCCATTTCTCTTGTCTGAAGTAGGGATAGCAATGCCCCCTACTTACCTTGCAATGTGATTATAAAGATCAAATAAAATAATTGATAAAATAGGGTCCTGAAAACTGTGCTGTGCTGTGCAAATGACACAAATAGGTATCACTATCACTGCACAATTCTGTGTTCCTGTAAAGTTTGTGCATCTATCAATTTTTGACGAGGTTGACTTTAAAAGCACTAAAAATATTCATTAAACAGAAACCAGAGTTGTTCATTTAGCAATATTCCGTTAAGTATTTTTAGAAGCCAATAGGTGCCAAACAATGTAGTAGTTGCTGCACATGGAGGGATGAATGAGACAGACTCTGTCCCTGACTCAACAAAGCACGCAGCCTAGCAGGATAGAGGGAGCACAGCTGCTGCAAGGGCCAGGCGTGTGAGAAAGAAAGTGGACTGTGCAATGAAGGCACATGACTGGGAGGACCAAGGTAATGAGAGGATCAAGGAAGAATCAAAATTTCTATGCACATCTGATGATAAGGATAAGGATGCTGAGAAGGGGAGATGTGGGGAAATATTGTTCAAAGCAAAGAATATACTTCATAGTGCAGAATAATGGAATTTTATAACAGGAGTACATTTCTGTACATCTTGTAGAACTTTGATCTAACAATAAAAGAGCATCTTTACATTGCAGAAAATTATTCATCATAAAGGATAGGGTTAGCCGGGCGTGGTGGTGCACGCTTGTAATCCCAGTACTTGTGAGGCTGAGACCGGAGGATCTGGGTTCGAGGCCAGCCTCAGCTACTTAGTGAGGCTCTCTACAACTTACTGAGACCCTGTTTCAAAATAAAAATTACAGCCGGGCGTGGTGGCGCACGCTTGTAATCCCAGCATTCGGGAGGCTGAGACCGGAGGATCCGGGTTCGCGGCCAGCCTCAGCTACCTAGTGAGGCACTCCGCAACTCAGTGAAACTCGGTTTCAAAAATAAAGAATAAAAAATAGGGCTGGGGGTATAGCTCGGAGGTAGAATACCCCTGAGTTCAATCCCCAGTACCGCAAAAAAAATAAAATAAAATAAATAAAAATTACAAAATAGGACTGGGGGTATAGCTCAGAGCTAGAATGTCCCTGGGTTCAATCCCTAGTACTGCAAATAAAATAAAATAAATAAAGGATAGGGTTGGTTATGGAGACAAAACAAGTTGGTGAACTCATAAGTGTCTATAAGCAGAAGAAATAAGGCCTCTAAGGAACACCAAGAAGAGGTACAGACGCTGGGTGTGGTGGCACACAGCTCCCAGCATTTGGGAGCTGAGACCGGAGGATCACAGGTTCGAAGCCAGCCTTAGCTACTTAGTGAGGCCCTCCTCAACTTAATGATACCCTGTTTCAAAATAAAGAATAAAAAAATAGGAGCCGGGCGTGGTGGCGCACGCTTGTAATTCCAGCATTCGGGAGGCTGAGACTGGAGGATCCAGGTTCGCGGCCAGCCTCAGCTACCTAGTGAGGCACTCCGCAACTTAGTGAGACTCGGTTTCAAAATAAAGAATAAAAAATAGGGCTGGGGGTGTAGCTCGGAGGTAGAATGCCCCTGAGTTCAATCCCCAGTACCGCAAAAAAAAAAAAAAAAAAAAAAAAAAAAGAATAAAAAAATAGGACTGGGGGTATCACTCAGAGGTAGAATGCCCCTGAGTTCCATCCCCAGTACCGCAAAAATAAAAAAAATAAAGAGGTGCAGAGGCCCAGTGGGGATGGTACCACCCTTCCCCCAACAGCTGTTTATCTGGGGCCACTCTGGGTACCTGATATACACCCATCACCTGGAGAGTGAAGTAGAGTAAGTTGCCCATGAAGGTCCCAGCATCATGCATGCCTTCTAAAGTGCTCAGTGATGCAGGGAGGAATGAAGAGCTTTGTGGTACAGATGCTCTGAGATTTATGAAAAGGTCCAAATTCAAAATCCAAAGTGGTTTCTACTGAATATGGATTGCTTTTACATCATTGTGAGCCACCATGACGTGAGAACTGTCTGTATTTACAGTGGCCTTGCCCTTGAAAACGAGGAGGATTTTACTTTCCTCCATGCCTGAGAGAAGCTTAATGTTGTTCATTACAACCATTGCTGATTTCCAAAAGTTCAGCAGGAAGCCCTGCTGAGAGATCTTACTAACCAAGTCTTGATTCACCCTAAGTGGTTGTCCTGATTGACTAGAGGGAGAGATTTTTCCTGTCTTCCTTCTTAGGATTCTTACTCCCTCCTGCTGAGTCTCCTGGATTGCCGACTTCATCTGTTCCTAGCACAGATGTGCACCCATGAAGTTAGGAAATTCATCAGCTTTTCCCCTAAGATGAAACTGTTTATGAAGCCCCAATGATAAGTGGAAAGAAATATCCTGGGAAATCACAATTTTACTGGCCATTTCTTTTCACACTTTTGATGACTCAAAGGGCCGTTTATGCCCTCCCCATTAACTATGCAATGTCTTTTATTTTCTTCATAGATTACAATCTCTCCGGTACAGAGCACTGCTGAATGAAGTTTGGTTTAATAAAAACAGAATAATCTCTCTGGTACACTGAGCAAAAATGTAGACTTGTAAAAAAAAACAAGGTTTCACAGAGCAGCTTTCACCAAAGTCAGGAAGACTTTCTGAAGCTGAATTGTATCACCATTCATTGGGAATGACAATTCAAATTCTGCTTTGGTGCTTTGTTAAATGTGAAGTTTCAGGTACACTATGGTCTGGGTAACCCTGAACACAGAACTGTGAACAACTATAAACTTGCTCCCTGGGTCCTTCTTTGGAGAAAAATGTAGACAAGTGCCAGTACATTCACAGCAAGGATAAGGCCATGTAAAATCACATATACAACTCCTTTATTTTCTCATTACTTTATTTGATCTGGCACCTTATTTTGCAGATGTGGGGAGCAAGGTTGAGAGATAAGTCACTGGATGAAGTAGTGAAGGAGATGGAGCACTCACTCGACTGAGATCACAACCATCAAGTCCACAAAGGCTCCCAGGGACACTCCCCTCCCCCTCCTCCACCTCTATGCCTTGAGTCTCCTGAACCTAATGTTTGCTGGGGAGGAGCACAGGGAACTGAGTACATAACAGCTTCACCTTCTAACAAGAGGCATCCCTTCTATGAAGTCAGTCACAGTATCCACTATTACAGCAATAGTCTTAGCGCTTTGTACCTCTGACTAGTCTCTTTCAGCTTCCTTTCTTTAAACCATATTGAAATCCTCTGGAATAATCTTTACAGAATATATTTTTCTAGAGTATGGTGTAAATTTGTGGGGGGTTTTTTGTTTGTTTGTTTTTTTGTTCACTTGCTTATTTATTGTGGTATTGGAAATAGAACTCGGGAATGTTCTACCTCTAAGCTATACCCCCAGCCCTTTTATTTTATTTTACTTATTTTTTGAAACAGGGTCTTGCTAAGTTACTGCATACTGACTTGAACCTGAAATCCTCCTTTCTCAGCCTTTTAGGTAAATACAATTTTTTACTGCTTATAACATCAAGTCCAGAATCCTCCATCTGACATTTTAGATCTTCCATTGTCTGGCCCCCAATCTACTTTTCAAATTTTATTTTCTTCTACTTGCTTAATATAAAGTATTGAGCCATTTTCTCTACACTTCCCTAAAGATGCCCATTCCTACCTCCATACCTTCGCTCAAACTGTTCCCCTCCTGGAAATTTCCTTCTTATTTCTTTGTAGCAACTACTCTTATTTGAGTCCAGCTGCATCATCCTATGCTCCACAAAGTATTCCAGAAGTTTTCCCTATTTTAGCCCCTTAGAGCAAAGCCTCCACTTGCCAATACAGCACATGTGGTATTTATTACATAATCTAGTGCTTAATTTTTACTATGCTAGGAAGACTGTCATTCAGGCGCCAGACCCAGCAAAGACACCAAAAAAGTGACTTCATGGTCCAAAGCCTCTGACCTGTTCCACTCTCCTTGACCTGCCTTGGACTCCCAATCTGCCTGGCTTCACTCTAAGATCTGCAAATTTCTCTTCTCTCCTTTGCCTTTGTTTTTGTTTTGTTTGTTTTTCCTAGAAGTATCGATTTCCACTCAACTACCCTGTGTATTCACACTCACACAAACACACACACACACACACACACACACACACACACACACACTAGTGAGATAGAGGATAGATACATAGATACATACATAGATAATCTCTCTAAGTAAATGAACGTACCTAAACACCTAGACTGGTCCAAGGCCCTTAAGTCTTAAGAAGCATCTAACAAAGATTTATTTACAGAAAAATATTTGTTTACAGAAAATGACTCACAGGAGATGGTCCTAGACTCAAACTCTGACCCTTGTAGCAGCCCTGTGATCTGTCTGGACCTCAGTTTCCTCATTTATGGATGAGTTGTTGCACAAATTAAATGAGAACAATGCATGTGATGTCCCTACAGAGCTGGGCAGAGTGTAGTGCCCTCTTGCTGGACCATAGTGAAGATTAGAGAAGAGCAAGATAATGTGGGAGAGTCAAGCATCTCATCTTCAACCACCACCATTTCAAATCCACACCCCACTTCACAGCTTTGTCAGCCCTCAGCCTTCCCTTCATTCTTCTAGTTGCAACACTTGAAGTCATCCTCGATTCCTTATTATCTAAGAAAATGTCTTTGTTTCTACCTTCAAGATCTCAAGAGTCTCCAGAATCTCAGCCCTTCTCACCACCTCCACTGCTAGCACCCTGGTCCAAGCCACTGTTATCTTGTTCTTGCATTATTTCTGTCACCTAGAATTCACACCATTGTGGAGTCCCTGTCCGCTTTCTACCAAGATTAATCTATATGATCAGTCTAGGGTAGAAGTGATAGTAGATACTAGAATTAAATAATGAGAGCCAGGCGTGGTGGCGCACACTTGTAATCCCAGCACTTGAGAGGCTGAGACGAGAGGATCTGGGTTTGCGGTCAGCCTCAGCTACTTGGTGAGGCCCTCCACAACTTAGCGAGACCCTGTTTCAAAATAAAGAATAAAAAATAGGGCTGGGGGTATAGCTCGGAGGTAGAACGCCCCTGGGTTCAATCCCCAGTACTGTAAAAAGAAGAAAAGCCTACATTTTCTCTCCCCCCTCCTCTCTCTCTTTCTCCCCCACGCTCTAGGAAAAATAAACTGCCTATTGTGGTAAGGAACTGAAGCCTTGACCAAGAGCCAAAGAGAAATATTGTGTGTGTGTGTGTGTAGAGACAGAGAGAGAGAGAGAGAGAGAGAGAGAGAGAGAGAGACTGGGGATTCTACCTATGAGCTATACTTCCAGCCCTATTTTATTTTTATTTGGAAATAGCACCTTGTTAGGTTGATGAGAGTCTCATTACTTGCTGAGGCTGTCCTCAAACCTGCAATCCTCCTGTCTCAGCCTCCCAAGTACTGGGATTACAAGTGTGTGCTACCACCTCACCCAGCTCCAAGAGGAACTTTGGACTGCCAATAACCACCTGAGTATGCTTAGTAGATTCTCCAGCTAGAGCCAAGACTTGAATCAATGGTAGCCTCAGCTGAGAATCTTATAATAGACCCTGAGCCAGAACCACCCAGATAAGTTGCCCCCAGGGTCCTCAGAAACTGAGGAATCTCAGGCTCACTCTCAGTTTGAGATAATGTTTGCTATTTTAGCTGCTAAGCTTTGAGACAATACATGACACAGCAATAAATAATGAACACAGCCTCATAATAGGTCTCCCTGCTTTTACCTTTGCTTCCTCCTTCCAGTCTATTCTAGACAAAGTAGCATCCAGAGAAATTCCACTGAAACACAAACTGCATCATGCCACTGGTGCTCAATCCTGCAGTGGCCCCGTTCCCCTTAGAATAGAAGTGAAGTTTGTTGCAGGCATCTACCAGGCACTCCAGGATCTTGGCCTCCTTTACTTCTCCAGCCTCCTGTCCTGATCTTCTCCTCACTGATCCTGGTCCTGCTGCACTGGTCCCCATGCCTCCACCTTATGGCCTTTGCTGTAGCTCTTTCATCTTTCCAGAATATTCTCCCAAATACCCATGACTAACTCTCTGATTTCCTCTAAGCCTCTACCCCAATCTCAGCCCAATGCAACCTACCTGATTACCCTGTCTAGTATAGAAACCTGCCTCCAGCCACCCTGGTCTTCCAAACCCTCTAAAACTTTGTGTCTCTCTTACCCCCTCTTTCTCCCACAGCTGTTATCACCTCCTATTGTACAATGTATTGATTATGTTCAGTGTTCACTGTCTAGCTCCACTAGTTCTGCAGAGCTGGGATTCTTCATTTTGTTCATGAATGTATCACAAGCACCTTGACTGTGCCTGCCACATACTTGGCACTCAGTTATCATTTGTTGAACCAATGAAGAAAACACCCATTGAGGAGTCAAAGTATAAGCTGGGGCTTAAAGTATTAGTCAAAGCAACTTAGCAAGACCCTGCTTCAAAAATAAAAAATAAAAAAGGCTATGTGTGTAGCTCAGAGGTAGAATGGCCCTGGGGTTCAGTCTCATATCCTCCCCCCAACACACACAGACATACATATGAGAGGAGGAACCATATTTTTAGTTTTCATAAAATCAATTTATAGCACATTTCTAAAGTTGGTTTTGATATATAGAGTGTTATACAAATTTAAGTTGTCTTAATGTTGGGAAGCATAATTGTAAATTTAACAAGCATTAGTCCTAGTTGAACTATCTTTCTCTTTCCTCCCAATTCTTTCCTTCGAATTATAGGAAATAGAGATTCATCCTTCTGTTCTCCTAAAATGTCAGGTACAGCACTAGGAAGCCAAGCACATGTATATTCAGACCAGAAGAAACTCAAGGGGAAGGTTGCAATCCAATCAGCAAAGATTTGATATTATGAATTTCTTTTTATAGATTTGTCCATCATTCCCAAAACTAACTTAAGGACAAAAAAAAGGAAGGACGGAAGGAAGGAAGGAAAGGGAGGGAAATCTATTCAGGACAAACCACTTTCCTCTTTTTAAGAGGAAGTAGTGAAGCTTCTATATAACATTCAGGATTTCATGCCATATATTGTGCCTCAAACCCTACCTCTACCTTCTCTTTCTCTTTCTCTCTCTCTCTCTCTCTCTCTCTCTCTCTCTCTCTCTCTCTTCTCTTCTCTCACATGTACACACACACAACACACACACACACACACGTGTGCACATACACAGCCTTTATCTTGAGATTACATGAGTTCTAGTCTCCAAATCTCTTAATTTGTATTCTGAGTTTTCAACACAAAGATTAATGTCTGGTCTTTAGCCACTTTAATTTCGGTTTTTTTTTTTTTTTTTTTTTTTGGCGGTACTGGGGATTGAACTCAGGGGCATTCTACCTCCGAGCTACACCCCCAGCCCCATTTTTTATTCTTTATTTTGAAACCGAGTCTCACTAAGTTGCGGAGTGCCTCACTAGGTAGCTGAGGCTGGCCGCGAACCCGGATCCTCCGGTCTCAGCCTCCCGAATGCTGGGATTA
>PVLC010004174.1:0-25382 GCA_004027655.1 Graphiurus murinus
TACTGGGGATTGAACTCAGGGGCATTCTACCTCCGAGCTATACCCCCAGCCCTATTTTTTATTCTTTATTTTGAAACCGAGTCTCACTAAGTTGCGGAGTGCCTCACTAGGTAGCTGAGGCTGGCCGCGAACCCGGATCCTCCGGTCTCAGCCTCCCGAATGCTGGGATTACAAGCGTGCGCCACCACGCCCGGCAATTTGTTATTTTTAAACTTTGGATTCATTGATGTCTTTTGCAAAGTTTGAAAAAATTCTCATCTCTCTAGATATTGCTCTTGTTATATTTTCTGTCTTTATTTCTTCTAAGACTCCAATTTCATGTATGCTATATATTTTCACTGTTTTTCTTCTTTTCCCTTTTGTATTTTCAATCCATGAATTTCTTTATGTTTTATTATAAATATTTGCTTCTGACTCATCATCCACTTTACTATTTCTTTCTTCATGTATTTTATTTGTAATTTATCCTCTCCAGAAATACTTTATTTTTTTCGTTCTCTATTACAATTTTTCAATTCTCTGGAAAGTATCTTTTATCTCCTTGATCATATTAAGAATAGCCACTTTGAAGCCTATACTCCATAGCTAATAACTTCTTTTCTTTTTACTGGTGCATTGTAATCATACATCTTTGTTAGATGCAAGCTGGTAAAGTCATTCATGCACATATCTTTCATTGAACCCTTCCCTAATTCCTGCCCCATTCCCTCCGCCTCCCTCCTTCTCAAGTTCAGTTTAGTGATTGACTTTGATATGATTGTGAAAATACATCATGTACATTTGGGTGTTTCCCTCTCCCTCTCTCCCATCACCTTTAGTTAGATTGCCTTCTTTGCTCATCTAAGGTTTCTCCTTCTTCATCTAGAGTTCCTCCTATGATGCACCTTCTCCCTAGCTTCCGAATATTAGGAAGAGCATCTGATTTTTTACTTTTTGTGACTACTAATATCATTTAGCTTAATGTTTTCTAGTTCTGTCTATTTCCCTGAAAATGACATGATTTTGTTCTTCTTTATGGCTGAGTAAATTCCCATCGTATACATATCTCATAGTTTTGTAATCCATACATCTGTTGATGGACATCTTGGCTAGTTCCATAGTTTGGCAATTGTGAATGTGTGGCTATAAACATAGATAATCATGTATTAGTCTGATAGTTTGGTTTCCATTATTTTGGGTACATACCTAGAAGTGGTATTGTTGGATAATATGGTAGGTTCATTCCCATTCATCTGAGGATCCTTCACACTGTTTTCCAAAGTGGTTGCACTAATTTGCAACCCCGCCATCAATGTATTAGGGTTCTCACTTCTCCACACCCTCGCCAGCATTTGTTATTGTTTATGTTTTTAATGATTGCCATTCTAATTGAGGTTAGGTGAAATCTCAGGATTGTTTTGATTTGCATCTCTCTGCTAATGATGTTGAGCATTTTTTCATGCATTTATTGGCCGTTTGTATTTCTTCTTTTGTGAAGTGTCTATTTAGTTTACTTGCCCATTTTTTGATTGGGTTGTTTTATTAGCTATGAGTTTCTTGAGTTCTCTGTATATTCTAGATATTAGTTCTCTATTGGAGGAGTAGTTGGAAAAATTTTTCTCCCGTTCTATTGGCTCTCTGTTGAGGTTCTTGGTAGTTTCCTTTGCTGCACAAAAGCTGTTCAGTTTAATGAAATCTCACATATTGATTGTCTTTTGGATTACTTGTGCCTTTGGTATCTTGTTGAGAAAGTTTTTACCTGTGCCTATATGTTGAAGTGTTAGACCTATACCATCTTCAAGTAGCTGCAAGGTCTCTGTTCTGATTTCCAGGTCTTTGATCCATCTTGAACTGACTCTAGTGCAGAGTAATAAAGTGGGGTTTATTCCCATTTTTCTGCATATGGTTAACCAGTTTTGCCACCACCATTTGTTGAAGAGGCTATCTTTTTTTCCAATGTATGTTTTTGGCTCCTTTGTCAAAATTCAATTGGCTGTAACTGTGAGGATTTGTTTCTGAATCTTCTATTCTGCTCCATTGTTCTATGTGTCTGTGCTTGTGCCAGCACCATGCTGTTTTTATTACTGTGGCTTTGTAATATAGTTTGAAGTCAGGTACTATGATGCCTTCTGTGTGGTTCTTGTTGCTGAGAACTACTTTAGGTATTTTGTTTTTTATGTGTTGTTCCAAATGAATTTAAGGACTGATTTTTCTATGTCTGTAATAAATGACCTCTGCTTCAACCCAACCACTACATGGGTGGACCACAAAGTCTCGGACCCCTGTAGTCTATGGCTTGCCACACTAGTCTCTGCGGCTGTGCTGTTAACCTATACTCTGGCTCTCTGGAGGGAGAGGTGGGCTGAGTCGGGCTGCCACAGATTCAGGTGGGTATCTGTGCAGTCAGATTCTGTTGAACATGGAGCTCAAGATGCCAATGCTTATGATAAGAAGATCTGCAGCTGCTTACTTCATGTCAGGTCATTGGCTCTGGAGGGAGAGGTGAGCTGAGCTAGCCAGGTGTTGGGGCTTTGGATTTCAGTCAAACGTGCAGCAAGATGTCGCCCGCTTAGGATGTGGAAATCTGCAGCCACTTACTCCATATCAAGTCACTGACTTCTTTGCAGGAGGTGTTTGGATGCTACAGTGCTAGCAGTCCCAGCACAGCACGGACAGGCCAAGTTGGCGCGGCCTGCCGAAGGTGCCAGTCCTAGGTTCGAGACACTTTGCTCTTCCCGGTTCTTTCTTCTGGCTTTTGTTCCACTATGATTCAATTTTTTATTGCTTTGTTCAATTTTTCACTGTCTTTTTTCTCTTGTCGAGAAACTGCTTTCATGGCAGTTGCGTTTTGAGTTTTACAGGGTCTGAGATATGCTGCGTGTCTCAGTCACCATCTTGCCAATCCTGCTATTAACTTCTTCTGTGGGTGTTTCTATTGTCTATCGTTTGTCTTGCTGTAATTCCTGTTTTGTCACAATTTATGTGTGTTTGGCTATATAATGTCATGTGCAGAACATTATATATGAAAAAAATTTAAAAATATTAGCACTAGAAAAATATTATCTTCTTTCAAAATTGAGGTAAATTTGCTTCTGTAGGTGGCTAAAGATACTAGCAATGTGGGATCAGTTTCAAAAATTTGGATTTTTTTTTTTTTTTTTTTTTGGTACTAGAGGCTGAATCCAGAGGCATTCTATCTCTGAGCTACACCTCCAGCTGTATTTTGTTTTTTAGTTTGAAACAGGGTTTCATATAGTCTTTCTGTCTCAACCTTCCAAGTACTGGGATTACAGGTATATGCCACCACACCAAGCTTGGATAATTTAAACTTGAATCTTATTCATTAAGAAGATATGTCTGTTACACCTTTATCCTTACTTCCATAGAGTACCTTGGGAAACTGGACCTGAAATTTGGATCATGGATTAAAATATTTATTCTCCTAATCCTATGATACAGTCAAAATGGTGCTTAATGTTTTACCACTTCTTCCAGAATAGGCAGAAAGTCTTAAGTTTAAGCAACACTAGATGTGAAGTTTATCATACTGGGTTTGTCTTCTGAATATTAGCCCTGCAATTCTTTGCTCAGCAGTCTGATGCTTTAGACAGCTTTAAAAATGTTTTATCTAATGTTCCCAGATCTTCTCAATGTAAAGATTGGATTGAATTACAGTTTCAACTCTCCTTATTCTTCATTCCTTTCTACATATCTGCCTTCCATTTAGAATTAGTTCTCTTCTCTTTAAAGCATATTCTTTAGAATTTCTTTTACTTTAAGCATGTGTTTTGAAACCTCAGAGTTTTTTTCCAGTTGTAAATAGAATTAGTTTGCCAGTGAAAGATCTAGGGGAAGACAAGCAAGGTGGCCAGTGTATAAAATAGGTCTCATTCTCAAGATTTCACACTTTGCAGGATGGCATCTGAGAGCAAGTCCCTTCTTAAATTTTGCCTTCTGGTTTTTCTTATTGCTGTTGAAAAGATAGCTATTTTCATTTTAAGGCAATATTTCTTCTCTAGCTCCTGTAAGATTTTTACTTTGTCTTTGCTGCAATATGCAGATATTGGACCAGTAATTCATCACTATCTGACTGTGGTTAATGCTTCTAAGGAGAAATTTTCAAAACTGTCCTCCAGCTTGTTTTAGCTATGTTCAGTAAATACTTAATCTGTTATACCAGATGGGATTTCACTGGTTGGTTGATTGGTTGTTTGGTTGACTTATTTTATTTCATTTTATTTTGAAGGGCCTAATACCATCTACTTTGTATCAGGCACTATTGTAAATGCTTTGTAAAAGACAAGTAGTATTATCATTCAAGTTTATAAATAAAGAAAGGAGGCTTAGAGACTCTCAATGATTTTTTCCAAGGTCCCATAGTAAATAAGACACAACACTAAGGTCCTAATTGAGGTGTCTGGCTCTGGCTCCTATGTTCTTAACTTCTGTCTTTGGTTTCCTTTCCAGAAATTCATTATCTGAGTAAGTCTTACTCTCCTAGAGCTGCCTGAGTCTTAGATCAACTTCTCAAAAAAGATGTACATGCAAGTATCTTCAAATACAGAATTCAGTCACTCCTGGATACAACTTCAGTTCTATAGTACCTCAGTCCAGATTCCAATGCTGCTCTGTTTTCTGGTACAACAAGCAGAGTCCTTCAGCATAGGAGACTTCAATTACTAGAAAGCTGTGAAGACAAACTTCACTGATTTGTAATTGTGCTTGGATATACTCTATTTCTAAAAGGATTATGAATGTCTTAGCTAGTAAATCCATGAAAGTTCAATGTCTTTTCTATTTGCTAACACTACAACTTTGTTTTCTTTAGACTAAATTATTATCCATAGGGGACTTTTAGTTTCAATAAAATATCATTTGAGTCCAGTGGTATTTTTCAGAAGTTAAGAATCTTTGAAATGTGTATTTTTAGGGAATTATTTGAATGAAACATAGTGGAGTTGAAAACATTGGAAAAACAATTTCTTGGTTTAGATTGAGAAGCTAAATATAACCACATGGTTGGCAGGACATGGTTCTTGTACATTGTTAGTTCCTAGGATTCATTTCAATTTAAGAAGCTCAATAGTATATGTACATCAAAATGGTTTTCACTAGAAATATAAAAAAATCCTTCTGATTTTTAAATGTTGAAAAATATTAAGCCTCTGTCTTTTGCGGTACTGGGGTTGGAACCCAGAGGCATTCTACCTCAGAGCTATACTCCCAGTCCTATTTTTTATTCTTTATTTTGAAACAGGGTCTCACTAAGTTGCAGAGAGCCTCACTAGGTAGCTGAGACTGGCCAGGAACCCGGATCCTCCTGTCTCAGCCTCCCAAGTACTGGGATTATAAGTGTGCGCCACCACGCCCGCTTCTCTTTTTTTGCACTTATTTTCCACAGGCTTCTGAAAAGAGATTGGGGAAAACTAAGATTTATTGTTTACTATTAAGTTTGGCACAGTATAGGTTTTGTGCTGTGGTCATTACTCCCGTCTCTATGCTATTTCCAGGGCTGAAATTTTCCTATTGCCTTATAATTTATCTAGGTGTCTATCTCCATTACTAGGATAAAAGATTCTTAAGAATAGGTTCTATGTGCTTGCTATCTCTATTCCACAGTAGTAGTTAGTACTAGTAAGTGGCATAACAAAAATTTAAATGACATTCCTCAGCAAATATTTGAGTATCTATTATGTGCCAACAACTCTTTTAAGTGCAGAGAAAACAGCAGTGATAAAACAAAATCCCTGCTCTCATGAAATTTAGTTCTTGAGTGAGAAGACAGACATAAAGCATAAACAAAGCAATACATATCAGGTGATAATAAATAAAACAAAATAATGCATAGAAAGAGATTTAAAAATGAGCCTATGGAACAAGATGAAGGCCTCTTTTATCAAGAGATATCCAGGTTGATATCTAAAAAGAATGAGAGAGTGATGCCCTACATTTTAAAAAATGTTGCTCTTGTCACTGTATAGAATAGATGGCAGTGGGCTAAGAGTGGAAAAGGGGAGATTTGTTGCCAAAATTCTAGGTGAAATATTATGGTGACTTGGACTTTTAAGGAGGATATGATAAGTGGTCAGATTCTGCTTGTAGTTTGAAGGTAGTATTTATATTTGAAAAATAAATATTCCTTATTTTTTCTTTCTTGTATTGTCTTTATGTTTTTAGAATCGAGATTTCATTCGCCACCTAAAATGGTCCTGGCAGCTTTTATTCCACCTTTGGGACAACTTGTATCAAATAGGAACTAACCCTGTATGATGTGCTGATAGAACTCACTACAGAGCCACTCATTTCTGAGTTGATTTGGCAGAGGGTAGGAAGGGGGTAGAGGCCTCTTAATTTTAATTTCTTTAATTCATAGTATTTTCTTTAAATTCTCAAATTTTAGTCTTATTTTTCTTTGAATTGTTCCATTTCATCTGAACTCTCAAATATGTTAGTATACGTCTATATTTTATAATATTATAACACATTTATATCCCTTTTCTCATCCTGTATTTTGTTTCCATATTCTCTTTTATTTATTAGCCTTGCACGACTATTTTATTAAGCATTTTGGAGAATAAGATCTGGAGTTTTAAAAAATCATTACTAATTTTTATTATCATTATCACTTTTCTCTCTTTCTTTTTTTTTTTTTTTCTTCCACTCCTCTTTTCCTGGGCTTGCATTCTCTGGTAAAGCAACATGTAAATGTGTTTGTCTCAGGCTCTGCACTCTGGAGAATGCAGGTGGGCACAACTGGAATCAGGAATAACTGTTAAATGCAGATGCCTCAGAGTAGTACTTGGGAGTTGTTTTCTGTCTAATCTGATGGCAATAAGGATTCTGTTGCTGGTGTTAAGTGGGGGTGGTGATAATTCCTGTTTGAAGTAGCATCAGAATCACTAAAGCTTTCATCTAGGGTTAATTGGAATGAAGTGCAGGGGGAAACTGAGGCATTGGCATGTGTTGGGGCTATACAACATTTCATGCTTCAGTGGATATGGAGATAATTATAAGCATAAGATATGTTTATGGAGAAGACTGGATTCTGTTAGTGGCATTGGGAAACCTAAATAGTGTTGCACCAAATGCCACTGTTATAGTTTGAGGGGCACCATGATGGTTATTCAGGTGCTGGTCCTCTGCTCCAACCCCACTTTTCTATACTTTGCTTTTTCAGGTTTTATAAGTCACATTTCTGTTTCAGCAGCTGGCTCCTTGTTAGGTTTTCCCAAATGGGAACACTAGAGGGAGACTGAAAGCCTGAAGGAAGAGAAGTAACCAGCTTCTTTCTGTTTTGTGCTCTTTGCCTGCCAACATTACCCTTTCAGAAATATCAGCACCCATCATCATCCCCTAAAGGCTTGATTTCCTCTATAAGAAGGCTGTCTAAGATTCCAGGTTTGAATATGTCCAACTTCTTCCTTTTCTTCTCCAGCCCTTGGAGTGGCAGATCCTTTAATTCTATTATATCTGTGCTAGCTCAATGTTATACTTTTAACCTTTCAATACTTTAACCAATTCCTTACAATTCATTGTTTCTGTTATATAACTGGATTACATGTAGTATATTGAAATGGATATTCTTTCTGAGATCATAGATATAATGTGTGTCTTGTACATGTGGATGTGGTTCTAATGGGTTACTTGGTTTATTGACAGAACTTCATAGGTGACCTACACGAAGATGGAGGTGTAGAACTTTTCCCCACATAATGCAGAGAAATGAATTTAAAAGTTTCAGAATGGAGATGTTGGAATGGTTTTATCATAAGTGACCTACACACTAACCCTCCCCCCCCCCAGCCTACCTTCACTATATTATCTTGAATGTCTCAGAAGACACTTACTACAATAGGGCTTTAGGAAATACATGACTGAAGGAAGTACCAGTAACCTAAAAAAGCTCTGTGGTTGTTGTCCTCTGTAGGTCAATCAGGATGATACCAGGTGCTGTCATTGTAATGGATCTCATGGTTTCAATGGGGATGCTAGGATCCTATCATAGCAGAGCCAAATGGCAACATTTGTCTACCAAAAATAAAAAGAAGACATTTCTGGTAATGAACATCAGGAATGAAGGGATAATCAGAATGCTTGGGTACCAACTACAGAAATTAAATAGATAAACATTTTACTAAAATGTTATTGATCATTGTAACAGGATTTTAAACATTCTATTCTCATGGCCAGAATGCTGACTTGAATTACTGCAATGGAGAATCAAAACTTCTTCTGTAGCTTTCAGACATAAGCCAGTTCACAAACTCAAATTCCTCTGATTGAAGAGGACACTGGGTCCCTTTAGAAAGTACCCTGCAACACAGCCATAGGATATACTGTAAATCTTCTTCCAGGATTCCCTCAAAGAGACCTTACTCTCATTTACTGTGACCATACACTAAGGGAAAGAACATACTCAGATCTTGGATGATGCAACCTTTATGGTAGCTTATAATAAAATGTTTATTGCAGCCAAGTGGCAAAATGTGCTGAAAACCAGACTCTAAATCTGATTTTAAAGCACCAGTGCTATAAAGGAGAATGACTGTGCATATTTGACAGATTTCCAATGCAAAAGACAGGACCCTGATAAAAGAAAAATAATAGAGCCCTGAGGTTCAAAACTGGAGCATTTAGATAGTAAGCCTGAGAGTTCTCAGTGCCTGGATTCCTCTAAACTCTCTGGTCAGCAGAAGTAGACCCTTTCACTTACTAGGGAGAAAGGCATCCCCATACCTGGAGACCATGCAATGATCTCAGCTGTAGCATGTGTTTTATAGATAGTAGCCATTATTAGCATCATTAACCCACTCTTCATTACCCTAAAAACTAGGGTCAGATTGTGGCACAAGTTAAATGATGAAGCACATTGACCCATGAAGAATAGTATGTGTGTCAAGGGAATTAAATTATGTGGATTATATGTAGAGCTATCACCTAGAGAAACAAGCAAGGGCTCAGATCTTGAGAGCATTGGCTGGGGTGGAATGTTAGATACAAGACTAGATAGAAAAGAATCTATTAATACTGAGGACACACTTATGACTCAGGACTCAATATTTTGGCAAAAATACCAGAAGCTCTTTCAAAGTTAGATACAGTAATAGCTTACAGTATATGAAACAAAGATGCCAGAATTTCCTTGATGTGAGACTGGGAAAGCATTTGGAAGACTCAAGGACATGGGAATGTAAGTTGGATTTAATGTGTAACTAAAGACTCACTCAACAGGTAATAAGAAGTCCCAAAGACACTCTTTTTCTAAAGGAAACACAGAATACACATGGTAAGGATTTACCAATATCTTCAAGAATTTTCATGCTTGCTGTCTTATATAGACTACAGCTGGCAGTATGAACTGATGTCATGGAGTTTTAATCCTTGGAATTAATGAGAATGAAGAGATTAATAAATGGCAGAAGCCAGGTGGCAGTACTTAATCATCAGAGGAAAACTACATCTAATTACCATCATAAGTCAGGTCAACATATATCATAATTTGCTCAGGACAGTTTTTGCCTATTTTCCCATTATAATTATTAATAATACTAGCTTTGGGTTTCATAAGTGCTCTGGTTTTGACAAAATGTCTTTGGGTATCCTAGTAATAGAAACAGTGTAATGACAATCAGATTGCTATGATCCACAGGGATCTGGGTGATAGCTATTGGAACATGGTGTTTCCAGAGTTGATGCAGAAGGACAATAGACTAAGGTGCTACCTGATTTATATAACAATGTCAATAACTTTTTAAAAATAAGAGCTGGTAAGTAGGAGACTGATGTCAGTGATTATAATAGAAAATTACAATTTCTCATTTTTCCCATATCTAAGCTAGTTCACACACTCAGAGGCAACTAATTGAAGCAGAGGCTGTGTTCCCTTGAGGAAGCGCCTACAATGTCATCACAAGTGTATATTTTCCAATCCTTTCATAAAGAGGCCTGTGATTTTTTTCCCTCAAGATAACCATCTACTGGAGAAAATAAATATTAACTCTCCAATGGGCAGGGATTAAAAGAAACTATGCAGGCTTGTAGATAGATGGGGTCTTGGCCCAAATACATCTTATGGTGAATCCAGTGGGTCCACAGATCTATCCTGTGGTTATTTTCCTGATCCTGACTGTAAAATTGGAATAAATATTCTCAACACAAAAAGAACTTTTACATTTGACAATAGACTTGTGATGTAAGGACCAAAATGCTAAAATGTGCCAACTGAAACTGCCATCCACTCTTGGCTAAGATAGTAAATAAAAAACAATTCCAAGAGAAATTGGAGAGGTTGGTGTCACTATAAAAGACCTAAAAGATAAAAGGATGGTGATCTCCATTATATCATGGTTTAATTCTTGCTCTTGCAAAAAAGAAAAACATGGATAATGGGGGACGGTATTAGAATAACATAAGCATAAACAGGTAGTGTTACAATTTGGATCTGAAATGACTCCCAAAAGCTCATGTGTTGAAGGCATGGTTTTTAGTGCATCAAGGTTTAGAGATGAAGCTTTTAGGCAATGATTGAATTGTGAGGGCTATGGATTAATCTATTTGATGGATTAATAATTTGAATAGACTACTGGGTGATAACTATAGGCAGGTGAGGCATGGTTGGAAGAAGTAGGTCATTGGGGCATATCTGGGAAGGATTTATCTTTTCCCTGGCTCCTCCCCCTTTGTTACCATGTTTGGTGTGGCAGCTACAATTGGGGATACCACCTTCATTAGTCAGTTTTTTCTCACTGTGACCAAAATATCTGACAAGAACAACTGAAAGCAGAAAAGGCTTATTTGGCCCATGGTTTCAGAGTTCAATCCATGGTTAGTAGCTTTATTGGAGCAGATTGACATAAATACTAGCATTCAGCTATTGCTATGGTAAGTTGTGTTTTTTTTTTTTTTTTGCAGTACTAGGGATTGAACTCAGGGGCATTCTACCTCCGAGCTACACCCTCAGCCCTATTTTTTATTCTTTATGTTGAAACCGGGTCTCACTAAGTTGCGGAGTGCCTCACTAGGTAGCTGAGGCTGGCCGTGAACCCGGATCCTCCGGTCTCAGCTTCCCGAATGCTGGGATTACAAGCGTGCGCCACCACGCCCGGCTGTAAATTCTGTTTTGTTCAATCTTAATCAGTACTAAGGATTAAAAGCAGTTTGATTTTATGCAATAAGAACAAATTTGTTGTCTAGATTCAGAACTGTATTAACTTTCTTGCTTTCTGTCATAATGTGTCTGCATACTATTGGTTGTGTTGGTATTTCATAGAATATCACTGGTCCACTATATTGATGATATCGTGTTAATTGGATCTTGTAAGTAAGGTTGCTAAGTACTCTAAGTGATGCCCTATTATTAGAAAGTAAGAACTAAGCCCAATGTAGATTCAGGGCCTGCCATATTGCTTTCTGGAGTCAACAGACCAGTGAATACTGAGATGCCCCTCCATGAGATGAATAATATAGTGCTGTGCCTCACACTTCCTGTTACAGGAAAAGGTGCATTGTGCATGATGGTCCTCTTTGGATTTTAGAGTAAGTACATATTAAAATACAGAATACTACTTTGACCCATTTATTGGGTAACCTAGAAGCTGTCCATTTTCTAAGAGATGCAGAACAAGAGAGAGTTCTTCAGCAGGTCCAAGCTAAGATGCAAGTTTCTGTGCCACTCAGACCACATCATCCAGTCATTTACAGTTTTTAAGCCTTTCAAATCTTTTGGCAGATTTATCCTATGTATTTTATATTTTTATGTTATTTATAAAAGGTATTTTATATCAATTTCTGGTTTGGGAATGCTGGTACATAGAACTACAATTTATTTTTGCTTTTATATTATGTTTGCAACCTTGCTTGATTCACTTGTTTGCTTGAATGCCATTATATTGGAACTACACATTGTTGGCTGTATACTTTTGTGTTACTATAAATATCCTTAAGATTTGTTCTGGGAACCAATTATCTTACTTAAAACAATTGGATTCATACATTTGTTCTGCAGAACAAGAGCAATGCTCAATTGTATTATTCTCACTATTGAGGCAAGATCTTCCTGAAGTTATTGTCCATTGTCCTATGCATTGTGTTACATTCCCAGTTGGCCTGGTTAGAACCAACACTACTGTCAACCCTTTCTGAGTATCAGGCACTGTCCTCTAATACTTTTGTTTGTTTTACCCTAACTTTGGATAATTTCTTTACATTGGATATTTGAAGGAGACTCTGTAGGTATCCCATGTTCTCTCTGTTTAACTTTCAGGTGTCTAGTATTCTAGTCTACAAATAATTCTTTCTTGGTCTACTCAGACTGTCTGCTTCATCTCCTACACTCGGGGTGCCCACCAGGATTTGCCTTGGTTCCTCTCTTGGTGTTACAACCTAGAAATTGTCTCAATGCTACAAGTTGAGGTCTTTTAAGGCTCACTTAATTTTGTGTTCTATGTCTCCATGGTCACTGTTCTTCACTCTATAATGTCTTTAAAATCATTGTTTTACATATTATGATTTTATTTTCAGTCATTTGGAAGGTAAATCTGATTCCTGCTACTTACATCGTGGATGGAAAGGGAAGTCTCAGAAATTAATTTTGAGTACATTATGCTTATTATATTTTATCTAAGATTTATAAATGTTTTATTGCTAAAGGATTTTCATATTTTATAAAGTCATGTCATCTGCTAATTGCCTTTCCCATACATAGAAAACCCTAAAGACTTACCAAAAAACTTTAGAACAAATAATGAATTAGGCAAAATTGCTAGATACAAAATCAAAATACAATAATCAGCAGTGTTGTTGTATGCCAATAGCCAGTTATCTGAAATAGAAACCAAAAGAGCAATTTATGCTACTTACAAAAAGCACCCAGAAATAGTTTAATCAAAAGGTAAAAGATGTCTACAATGAAAACCATAAAGCATTGGTGGATCACACACACACACACACACACACACACACACACACACACACACAAATGAAAAGACATCCTGTGTTCGTGAGTTAAAAGAATAAACATTGTTAAAATATCCACACTCACTGGGCATGGTGGTGCACATCTGTAATCCCAGTACTCGGGAGACTGAGACAGAAAGACCATAGGTTCAAAACCAGCCTCAGCAGTTTAGCAAGATCCTCAGAAACCTAGTGAGACTCTGTTTCAAAATATAAAATAAAATAGGGTTGCAGGTGTAGCTCAGAGGTAGAATGCCCATGGATTCAATCCCCAGTACTACACACACATGCACACACACACACACACACACACACACACACACACAGAAGTTCACACTACCCAAAGTTATCAACAGCTTTAATGTAATTGCTATTAATGACATTCTTCATAGAACTAGAAAAAGCAATCATAAAGTTTTCATGGAACTACATTAAAAAAAAAAACCTCAAATAGCCAGAGGAATATTGAGCAAAAAACCTAAAACAGGAGGCATTATATATTGACTTCAAATATACTACAAAGCTCTAGTTATTAAAATGGCATTGTATTGGCAAAACAAAATGGAAACATAAATAAATAGAATAGAATAGAGGGCCTAGTGATCAACCTACACATGTATGCCAATGATTTTTGACAAAAGTGAAGAAATAAAATATTTGCAAATTATACATCTGACAAGAGGTTAGTATCAAGAATGTATTAGAAAAAACTCAATCTGATTTTAAAATGGGCTGTAGACTTAAATGGATACTTCTCAAACTTCTCAAAAAGAAGACATACACATGGTCAATGGGTATATGAAAAATGCTAAAGAAAGCTAATCACTGGGGAAGAGCAGTTCAGAGCAATGGTGAGGTGTTGTCTCACTCCAGCTGGAATGACTATTTCTAAAGTCAAAAGGTAACATGTGTTGGCAAGGATGTGGAGAAAAGGGAACCCTTGCATATCACTGGTAGAAATACAGTCATTAGTGCAGCCATTATGGAAAACAGTATGGCAGTTCTGCCAAAATTTATAAATAGAATGATACAGCAGCCATTATGGAAAACAGTATGGCAGTTCTGCCAAAATTTATAGATAGAATGATACAGCAAGCCCACCATTTGGGTAAATATCCAAAGGAAATAAAATAAATGTCAAAGAGATATGCATATTCTCATTTTTATTGCTGCACAATAAAAAAGAAATGAAAACAACCCACAGGCCCATCAACTGATGAATGGATAAAAAAAAAATGTAGTGTGTATACACAGTGGAATACTATTCAGCCACTTAAGAGAATGAAATCCTGGCATTTGTGACAACACAGATGGAACAGGAGAATGAGATGGTAAATGAGAAAAACACATGGTAAATGAGAAAAGTCAGGCACAGAAAGATAGGCACTACATGACCTCCCCCCAAAGTTGTTCTAATAGAAGTTGCCAGTAGAATGGTGATTACCAGAGGCTGGGTAGAAGGGTATGGGGGAAGGAGGGAAGGGGAAATGTTGATCAGTGGTCACTAAGTTACAGTTAAATAGGAGTAAGAACTTCTGGTGTGCAATTGCACAGTAGGATGACTATAGGCAGTAACAATGTGCTGCATACTCCAAGAAGCTAGTAAAAAGGATTTTGAAAGTTTTCATCATAAAGAAATGACAAATGTTTGAGGAGATATATGATTAACTTGACTTAAACATTATATAATATATACACATATTAAAACATTACATGCTACCCTATGAATTTTGTTTTTTTATAATAGTTAAAAGTAAATTTAATTTTAATTAAAAAAGAAAAAAATTAATTGGGGTGGGTTGTTGTCTCATGGTGATTTTGATTTGTGTTTCCTCGATGATTAGTGACATTTCAGTTATAATTTAAATGTTTACTAATGAAGTAAACTAGAAACCTAATTAATCATCAAAAAGCAAGTCTTCTGAATGCTATTCATAATATGTTTTTAGAGTAATTTTGTATGCTCATGAATCAAATGTTGTTTACTCAGGCTTTCAGTCTTGCAGATATCACCTTTTCTATAGACTTTATAACAACATACATTTACATAGACGCATACAAGTGATTTATGTGTCAATAAATATAGAGAATATATACTCTAAAAAAAGAGACATGTACAGCTAGAAGACACAGTTCTCTTGTATGGAGATGTGAACACTAGATTAAGTATTGCTGAGACTAAGTATCAAACAGTACTATGCTGGACTTCAGGGATTTTCATTGTTCTTCCCTGTCCTGTCGTCTGGAATGCAAATAGAATGGCTGATGCTCTTTTTGCTAACTTACTCCTTAAAGAAAATGTATATGTCCTTAAATGACTGATCAGAAAACTGTAAGTGGTGTGGTTCTTGATAATTCTCATGAAAAGCTTGGCCTTACTCTAAAATGTGTGTGTGTGTAAGGGAGAGTTGTTTCTTTTAAAGCCATTACCACTTGGATTTTTTTATATGTGCTTTGAGTCATCTTATCTGATAGATCTAGTTTGATAAATTGCCAGAAACCTAAAACAACAACTATGAACTTGCCACATAGAAATTCTGAAGTGGGAAAAATTGGCTTGTGATGATTACAGCCTCACCACTTGGTGTCTTTTTTCCCACTTTCCTATCATCTTATATTCTCAGCACCTTCTCACTCTCTATGTCTCCATTATAAAGAGTTGTTTACAAGAAATAATACGAAACTCATGAATGAGAGTTATTTTTATGTAAACAAGGATCAGTGCTTTAAAAATTAAATTCTAATAGTGATTTGCAGTAAGTACAAAGACTATCATAATCACCATCATCATTATCATAATCATCATCATCATTACTAGGAACTTTATGATCCCTCTTGAAATTCCATCTGTATAGGGGCATGCACTCAGGTGGGAAAGATGGATTCAGTTAATTGAGTAAGTTTTTAAATGTATATTTTCAACAGACAACATGCAAATATATGACTAATCAGGCTGTCTCCATCTTGAATCAATGCAGAACCAGAGAGTAATATCTGGTAGAGATCTCATTGCTTACCTCTAATTTGCCTTTAAGTTTGTCTCAGGAACAAACTTGTAATTTTGGCATATATCAAAAACATCGAGTTTCTCATGCTTAATTTTTACTGTCTACATATACCCCCCAACTTATAATTTTTTAACTTAATAAAATCAAAATGCATTCAATAAAAGCTATACTTTAGATTTTAAATGTTGTTCTTTTCCCTGCCTGACAATATGCGGAAAGATATTCTCTTGAGCTGCTGAGAAGGGGCAGGGAGCTGCAGCTCCTGGTCAGCTGTGTCCTTATGACAATGAACAGCAGATATTCTACAGTGTTCTGTGCTGTGAAACTCTAATTTTGGTAGGTTAGGTATGTTAAGTGCATTTTTTGACTCATGATGTTTTCAATTTATAATGAGTTTCTCAGATGTAACACCATGGTAAGTTGAAGAGCATTCACAGTCCATTCTGAGAAGCTGGTATGCTTTAGTGAATGGACTTAGTTGACCCGATATCCATGTCCAATAGGTCCATTTGTGAGTATTACCTAGTATATCTCTCCTTTACAAGTCTCTCAGTTCTTTTATATATCTAACTTCTTAATGTCATCTCTACATTTCATTTTGAATATAGTTTTCTGAACTTCTAAGGGAAAAAGATCTGCAGAATGTAAATATTACTTTTATCCATTTTTCTTGTTCTCTAGGATTTGTAGTTCCAGCAGCAATTGCTTACTGTATGCTAGAGAAAAAGTTCAGGGATGCTAAAATAATCCCTCCCCCTCCTTGGGGGATTCATAGGAGACTATAATTTTATGGAGCTGGCAGGGACTTTGTAAGAATTTCTTAGCTCTGGGGATATGTGAAATTCTTGGACCCAGTAAACAAACTCATTCATAACTCATATGTATACAATTTAGTAAGACTGCCAAGCAGTGCTTCCTGGTTATGAATTTATGTGTACAACTGAAAGATACATAACACAATTTTTTAAAGAAGGAAAATATGCTGAGAATTTTATATTTTCACTTGCTTGGTAAACAGAAAAAGCATTTGAAAGGAGAATATCAAAAAAGTTCTCCTCAAAGCCGGGCGTGGTGGTGCACGCTTATAATCCCAGCATTTGGGAGGCTGAAACCGGAGGATCCGGGTTTGCGGCCAGCCTCAGCTACCTAGTGAGGCACTCCACAACTTAGTGAGGCCCTGTTTCAAAATAAAGAATAAAAAATAGGGCTGAAGGTATAGCTCGGAGGTAGAATGCCCCTGAGTTCAATCCCCAGTACCACAAAAAAAAAAAAAAAAAAAAAAAAGTTCTCCTCAGATTGCAAAGTAGTCATTGGAATAATGATAATCAATGTATACTATTAAGTTATTGATCTATAAGGCATATATTTGTTGGAGATTTCAAGGCCTTTGCACTTGCTTCTTTTGGGTCTAGAATATTCTTCTCCAAGCACTTTATGTAATTGTAGATAACATACTTTCTAATTTTAAAAATATTTGCGCGAATTATTTTAATGAGTAAATAATATTTTGACTAATTCATTTTTATTCTGCAGTTGTCAGCTTAGAGCCTACCTACTTAGAAAGAACTTTCTTTGATATTCAACCTAAGTAGCCTCCCACAGTTGCTGTGTATCTCCTCACCTCTTTTATTTCTATTATAAGATGAATCATCATCTGTAATGCTCTTGTTTATTTATATATTTACTTATTTAATATATGTCCTTCTGATAATTGAGCTTCATGAGGTCAGGGAATTTTTAAAAATCTTGTTCACCTCTGATCTAGAGTCTTGCACAGAGTTCATAACTTAGGAAAGTCTAAGTAAAGAGTTGTACATACACAAACTTATCAAATCCAATCATTGTGCTGAGCCTGGGAAGGTGGGGAGGGAGAGAGAATGGAGTGGGAACTGGGGGAGGGCTCAACAAGTGCTTTGTGCATGTATGCTTCTATCACCCAGAATGTCATCAAGATGTATGATTACAATGCACAAATACATTTTTTTATTTAAAGAAAGAGTTGATAAATTATAGCAGTGAAACAGAATGAGCTCCTACTATGATCCAGGCATTACCTAGCTAAGTATTTTCAATTAACTCGAAGTCTCGTAGCTCAGATAGGCCTGTAAATAGTAAATAGGAAGGGAGGCATGGTGGTACATGCCTGTAATCCCAGTACTTAAGAAGCTAAAACAGGAGGACCATAGGTTGGAGGCCAGACTCAGCAACTTGGTGAGACCCTCAGCAATTTAGTGAGACCCTGTTTCAAAAGAAAAAAAGGCTGAGTGTAGGACAGAGGTAGAATACCTTTGGGTTCAACCCCCAATACCTCCTTCCCCCCCAAAATAAATAGGAACAATATACTAAGTTTTACACTTGTATGTGTGGGTGTTTTGACAGCACATAGAGAGATTGCCCAATTAAAGGTTTCTTCACCTCTGCTCTACTGCTATTTGAGGCCAGATAGTTGTTATATGCACCTATGCTATGAACTATAGGATGTTTAGCAGCATCTATGGCTTCTATATACTAGATGGTTCTGACTCCTGAACCCTGAGTCATGCAACTAAAAACATCTCCAAACATGCCAAATATTGCTCAAGGTTGAATATCACAGATATAACCCAATATGAATAGTATGGTCTTTAAGTAGATTTAAGTTTATTTTTCTGATTATCTGCCAATAACAGAAATTTTAAAAGATCTAAAAATGAAGGGAAAAAATCCATAATCCCTCCTGACTACCTCTTGGTATCACTATTATTTTAACATAAAAACAATTTTTTTCATCCTGTTTATCTCTGTATTTTTCCCTTTTCACATATAATATTTTATATATTTACTATTATGTAACCATGGCTTAACATATTCAATAATTTTTAAATGCCTGTGCAAATTATTTTAAAGATTAAATAATATTTCATAGTTTGATTATACCATAATTGACCTAACAATTCCCTTAATATTAGATGGTAAGGTGTTTTGGGTTCTTCAGAAAGTTTATACCAACTTACTCTATGACCTGTAGTATATAAAAATTCAGATTTTACAGAAACTCACTAATATGATTAGTATAATTGTTAAATATTTGCTAATTTTAGTGGACAAAGGTGTTTCATTTTTTCTCACATTTTCATTTTTACTAATGAAATCAATCCTTTTTTAATACATTTATTTACCCTATGTGCTAATATTTTTTGTTCATTTATGTAAAGGAAACTTTGTATTTTCTTTGTCTATTTCTAAAGACTTTACATGTTAAAATTAAACATAGATTGCATATTTTTAAATTTTAAGGTGAATATATTTTTAATCTGTTTGTTTATTATTTCCATCATCGACTTCAAACTAAAAACTCTTCTGTATTGAGAGGATCAGAAAAATATTCACCTTTATTTTCTTCTCCTTTAAATAATTATGATGTATGTACAAATTTCAATTTGCTATTCTTGAAATTTATTTTGGCATGTGGAAATAGGTCAGGCTAAATCATGATATTCTAAATAATCAGACAATTGACCACTATATTTTGATTGAATAATCATTTCCTCTTCTACTAATTTGTGTTGTGTTTTATAATAAGTTTATACACATATTTGTCACTTATCTTAAAAATTACTAACAGTACTATGGTGAGTGGATTAATGAGACTTTACAGTGTATATGTTATCTTTTAAGTTAACTTTTAAATTAACTTTGCTATAGCATAATTTGCATACAATAAAACAAATAAATTTAAAATGTACAGATTATAGAATTTTGACAAATGTATACACCAATGTGACCAATACCTCAATCAAGATAAACAATATATCTATTATCCTAAAAGACTCTCTTGTGTTTTTATGAATGTCAGTAATGAATTCCTTTTAATTGTTGAGAAGTACTATGTTGTAGACTATACAATATATTATATGATTATGTGAGTGAATGTTTATCTTGTGTTTATCTTATGTGAGTGTATGTTTATCTTCTGTTCACCAGCTGATAAACATTTGGGTTGTGATCAGTATATAAATATTGTGAATAGTTGCTGTGAACACTCATTTTGTGAGCCAACATATTCATCTATCTTAGACAAATATTTAACCATGGAATTGCTGGCTCATATAGTTCAATGTGTGTTTAATTTTATAAGAAACTACAAAGTATTTTTCCAAATGGTTGTTCTATTTTCCACTTCCGCCATGAATATGCTGAAGTTTCAGTTCTTCTATATCCTTGTCAATACTTGCTATGATCAGTCTTTTTCATTATAACCATTGCATTGCTGTTTTGCTTTGTAGGGGTATCTCATTGCCATTTTAACTTATGCTTCTTTGACAACTGATGATGTTCAACAACTTTTCATGTGTTGAATAGCCATTTGTATATTTTCTTTGTTGATGTCCATTTTTTTGGTCTTATTTTCATTAAGGTCTTTGTCTTCTAGTTATTATGTTAAAAGGAGTTCTTTACATATTCTGTAGATATGTTCCTTTTTTTAAATGATGCATTTTAATCACAATGTGGTTTAGCGTGATAGAAACATACATGTACACAGCTCTTGGAGTGTTTCTCTGAATTCCACCCTGCTCTACCCTTCCCAGAATATAATGTTGAAATTCATATTGATGACTTCATATATGAACATAGTATTATTTGGACTGTTTATTAAGACTCCCCTTTCACCTCCCCACTTCCCTTCTCAAATCTCCTTCTGCTACTCTGCTAGTATCTCCTCTCATTTAGCTGGAGTCTCTTTTATTTCCAGTTTCTCTCTAGCTTCCACATATGAGTTAAAACATATGGCCCTTCTGAGAGTGACTAATCTCACTTAGTAATATTCTCTAATTCCATCAATTTTTCTGCAAATGACATGATTTTCTTCTTTATGGCTGTAAAATTCTTTATTTTCTCCTAGTATGTTGATTACATTTTCAATTCCCTAATGATGCCTTTTGAACATAAGGAATTTTTAATTTTGATAAAGTCAAATTTATTAGTTTTTAAAGTACTCATTATTTTTCTTAAGAAATCTCTTTCTGCTCTAGCATCACAAAATTTTCTTCTGTTGTTCATTTTGAGTTGAATTTTTACTGTGATGTGATTAAGTAAAAGTTAATTTTTTCTAAAAATACAATATGTTTTTTATATATTGACCTACAATCTGTGAATATAGTATACTCATTATTTCTAGTAGTTTTCTGTGGGATTTCCATCAGCCATGACCATATTCTGTAAATAATTATACTTCTTCCTCTCCAATATGAATTATTTCCTTTTCTCTTGCCTGTGGCTAAGACCTCTAGTATAGTGTTTAATAGAAGTGGTGAAAATAGGCATCCTTGCATTGTTCCTATGGTGCTACTATAGAAATGGCTTATAATAATGCTGATAAAAATAATAATAAAGTAACGACTATATTTTCAAAAATTTTAATCAAACCTTTATAATGCATCCAGCAGACATTCTTTTATGCATACATAAAATAATTTTTCTTACATTTTTATGTGTATCAGCTCATTAATATCCACAACAATTGCTTAAATGTCATTTTCATTTCTATTTTACAGCTAAAGAACTTGGGCTGCAGAGAGATTAATTTGCTCCAGGTTGCACATCTAGTAAGCAATGGCTTCATGATTTGATAATGAAGGATGCTGATCCAATTCCAAAAGTAAGATCTACCATAGCATTTTATAGCTGCAGAGTAGCAGAGAAGTAGGCAATAGCGCCATGAACTTGGCAGGAGACTGGGCTTTGAACTGCGCATTGGTGAGCAATTGATTCCTCACCTTGAAAGGGTACTAAGACTTCTATCACAGTAGTATTCGGAGAATGAAGTGAATTTTACATAAGAAAGTCTGCAGCACATCAAAAGTGCTAAAGGTTTTTTTTTTCTTTCTACTCTATTTTATTTGAAGCTTAATGTAGTTTTTCTCTGGTAGATTAAAATGCATGATATTTCTTATTCATGTCCTTGTAATTCTTTTATCTCCACCGCCTTTTTTCTCTGTCTTCTATTTTTTTGGCATCTTCCCCACCCAAAAGTAATATTACTTAACACCAATTTGAGCAGAAAGCATACGCAGCAGAAAGGAATATCCTGAGAAGAGCATAGTCATCAGTTTTATTATGTCCATCAGAGTTATGAATAGTTTAAGTGTTTTGTGCAACTTTTGTACAAGACACTTTTGAGACATTATTGATATTTTGGTAAAGGGTCACTCAAATACTTTATAAAAATATTTTTGGTAATACTGGATATCCTGGATGGAAAAGGAGTCAAATGTCAAGTGGTTAAGATGGTGGGCTCTGGAGGCAGGACATCTGTGCTCAAACCCTTACTAGCCCAATTTGGTAGCTATGGAAACTTGGATAAGATATTCTGTCTTTCTCTATTTTGTTTTCCCTATCAATAAATGGGACATTGACATTAACAGCAATTAACCCTTTGAATTTTTATGTGGATTGATTGTGGTATATGAATGTTCAAGAAGAATTAGTTTTGCAATTTACATTCATCTTTTAAAAGCTGTCCTGTTCTTTTGCACAGTAATGTGACTATAGTTAACAATAAGGTGACTATAGCTAACAATAATGTATTTCAAAATAGTTAGAAGAGATTTTTTTTTGTGGTACTGAGGATTGAACGCAGGGGCATTCTACCTCCAAGCTACATCCCCAGCCCTATTTTTTATTATTTATTTTGAAACAGGGTCTCACTAAGTTGTGGAATGCCTCACTAGGTAGCTGAGGCTGACCGCGAAAGTAGAGATTTTTTTTTAATGTTCTTTCCACAGAAAAAAATAAATGCATGAGGTTATAGATATAATAACTACCCTGATTTGATCAATATACAGTGGTGATGTATCAAAACATCTAACTGTACCATTAATGTATACAATTATAAAATGTAGATAAAAAAGTTATTTTATTGCTTAACAGCATCATACTATTTTTAACTGGACAAATACTATTTTCATTGCTAGTAGAGTATTCCTTGCTTGCTTTTTTTCAAGTATGCCTTAGTTTTGTTTGATTTAATCCTACAGTTTTGTCTAGGACTTTATAACCTTCATGCTGTGAAACAGCCAAGAAATTTGCAGGTGTATTAGAAGAGAAATATAAGGCTTGATGTTGTGTTCAAGTGTCTGTATGCTATAAGACAAGGTGACACCATTTAGGTTGACTAAAGATTTAGGTCAGGAATGGAAAGGGAGAATTCATGTTGACTTCATAAAGTAAGGCATTTGGGTGGTTTGTTCTTTCCTAAGAATAAGTCCACTGACAAGGTAATAGGATTAGTGTGGTACACACTCTATATTCCTAGCACAAAAACATTATTATAACCTTAATCTTAATCTTCCTTTTTTTTTTAAATTCCCCCTTCAATTTTTCCTTCCCCAGTTCCCTCTTTGTATTTCTCTTTAAAACCTTAACATTTCTTGGTAAAGGTACTATTTGATTTTTCATAGTGGTTTGACTGTGTCATTGCAGGATAAAGAAGCAAATATCTTTCAATTCTCTAGTAGCATGTCAAATTATTTTTAGAAAACAAATTTTAAAAATTGGTAAAAGAAAAAAAAAAATAGGGATGACAGCAGCATTTTCCAGGCTCAGAAACTCTAGGTAACAGGAAAGCAGAAAGCTGATTTGACTGTATTAGCATCCACCTGGATGTTCTTGATAAATAATTCACAACTAATTTGCCTGTTTGAAGGATTAAAAATGGCTTTGAAGGGCTATTTTCGCTCAATCTGCCTGGTGTTGATCTAAGCAGTAAAGACAATAATGAAAAATCTCTCAAGAGATTACACTCCATAGGAGGAATCTGGGGAGCCGGCATGAGGCCAGTTTTTGTCCAGTGCTATAAAAGTGTTTCCAACACTGAGCAGTAGAGTGTTGCAACTGTTCCCAATTTCCCTCTTGATGTGTTTGGTATAAAATTGCTCTCTGTACTTTCAGCCAAAAGATGTGTGCATCTGTCTCTCAAAGATTAAACAGTGTCTGTTGACAAGAAATAGGCATTTGAGAAGCATATTTGATGTTAAAGGCTTCATGTTTTCTTTTCATGAGGTGTTAAGGGAATGACATTAAATTAGCATTCCCTTGCTTTGTGTTAAGTTATAGAGTAAAATTTTCTTTTCAACATTATTCTCAAGAGACAGGATGCCTGGATTAACAGAGGAGACAATAAGATCAAGAGAAGACTAGTCTCCTGTCCAAGTCATTTACCTGATAATAGCCATATAATATGTATTTGATCCAAAACCATATATTGACTTCAAATGATCAATAACTTCTTATTAGAGATATATTCCTTAAGGGAGATTTCAATTTTTCTTTCCATTCCCAATTATGATTCCTATGTACTCTCAAAGAAGACAAATAGAGAGAAATTAATTAACAAGACATTTAAGTCAATAATTCCTCTTACCTATCATGCATGCTTTTAAATTATTCAAAGGATGTAAATACTTTAGTTTGCTCTTACTTTTGAATGTTCCTCTATTTTCTAATTATTTATAAAACCTTATTTCTTTTTGTAGTCTAATTATGGGGTAACAAGAAATACTAGAAAAACTATCATGACTGCTTTATTTATATTTTAAACATAAGAATTAGGAAATAATTGCTAATTACATATAAGCATTCATAAACAAAATTTACTCTGTCACTGAAACCCTCACTAAAGTTGACTGTAAAAGGAGCATTTGTACAATTTATTTATAGTATACATAATACAATGTGATAGTAGAGTATAAGAAATGTATACTCTGGAGAGAAGGTGATCAAAATGTGAAGGGTTTTTCAGGTAAGACATTTCCAGATTAATTTCATTGAAAAGTGTAAGTGTGCATGGTTACGGATGCATGTAGATGTAGTCCCAGTACTTGGGAGGCTGAGGCAGGAGGATCACAGGTTCAAGGCAGTCTTGGCAATTCAGCAAGACCCTGTCTTAAAACAAAAAATAAAAAAAGAGTTAGAAGTGTAGCTCAGTAACAGAGTACTCCTGGGTTCAATCCCAAGTACCACACCAAAACAAAAACAAAAAAACCTAGAAAACATCATTGTTAAAAATTAAGTACCAGCCGGATGTAGTGGCACACGCTTGTAATCCCAGCATTTGGGAGGCTGAGAAGGAGGATCTGGGTTCGCTAAGTGCCTCAGCTACTTAGTGAGGCACTCTGCAACTTAGTAAGACAGAAAATAAAGAATAAAAAAAAAATAGGGCTGGGGGTGTAGCTCAGAGGTTGAATGCCCCTGGGTTCAATCCCCAGTACTGAAAAAAAAAAAAAATTAAGTACCATTCTCAAATTCTGAAACATATTTTTTGTTTATTTTGCAAACCATTAATTGTACAAGTATTAAATATTTTTTTAGACCTTGCAATGTTGTTCACCAGGTTATTATACTGTTATAATCTGAATACTGCTATATAAGGTTCTTTATGTTGATATTTATCAAAATACATGT
>PVLC010004174.1:25482-87983 GCA_004027655.1 Graphiurus murinus
TGGGGATTGAACTCAGGGGCATTCTACCTCCGAGCTATACCCCCAGCCCTATTTTTTATTCTTTATTTTGAAACCGAGTCTCACTAAGTTGCGGAGTGCCTCACTAGGTAGCTGAGGCTGGCCGCGAACCCGGATCCTCCGGTCTCAGCCTCCCGAATGCTGGGATTACAAGCGTGCGCCACCACGCCCGGCTTAATCTACTATACTTCTTAATTGCTTACTTTATCTTATCTAGTCTTCAACTGATTTGTATTACTCCTCTTTTCTGTACTCATTTAGTAGAAATTCTGTATCCTGTTTCTGCCTTTACTGTTGACCTTTAAAATTTCAACACCAATATATACATTTACATTTTCTTAATAGAGTCAAAGTTAATCAGTGTCACTCGCTTGCTCACTCTCTCTCTGATCAAGACAGTAATCTTAGCACACCTTAATTTCCCTCAAAATTTTCCTCAACTCCTATATAACTTTTGCCTAGAATCTTATTACCAAACATAAAACACATTTTGTTACACTAAATATAAGACATCTTGTTACTAAACAGTAAAATATTATTTGTTTTATGGAAAACATTCATTTGCATTTTCCAATATGGTTTCCTGATTCTTTGCTCATTTTTATTCTGGGGCCTCAGTACTTTTTCTCATTCTATAAACTTAACTAAAAAATAGACTTTCAAAGTTCTTCTAATTATGGTCCTCATTTTAAATGTGTATATATGCCTAAAAGCATCTTCATAAATTATAGCTTGATTGGCTGTAGAATTATATAGCACAGTTATTTTTCCTCTGGAATTTTACAGAATTCATCTAGTTAAGTAGGCATCTATTTTTTTTTATTATAAAAATCTATAGTTAGGCTGGGCATGGAGGCACATGCCTGTAATCCTAGTATGTGTGAGGCTGAGATAGGAGGATTGCAGGTTCGAAGCCAGACTCAGCAACTTAGCCAGGCTCTAAGCAACTTAGTGAGACCCTATTTTCAAATAAAAAATAAAATATAGGGTTTTGGGGGTGTAGATTTGGGTTCAATTGCCGGCACCACACACATACATGCACACATAAATAAATAAATAAATAAATAAATAAATAAATAAATGAATAAATAAATAGTTAAATAAATAAATGAATAAATAAGTAAATAAATAAATAGTTAATCTGGACTGGAGTTTTGTTTTGCAGGCTTTTCTCTTTATCTTAATACATTGATACTACAATGTATCTAGATGTGAATCTTTTAAGTGTGTTTTTATTCATGCAATATAGTTTCATATCATAATGTAAATAATGTTGACAGGGACATATTTTCACACAGCACCTGGTGAATTCCCCATTCTCAATACAGAGTACTGAGATTGATGTTGGTATATTCGCATATATACACATAGTCGATGGTAGCATTTCCATTAATGAACCTCAGTCTTCCTCCCTCTTCTTCTAGACTTTCCTGGCTCCACTGACATTTCTCCTCCATTATCTGGAGTCCCTCTGGTGTCCCAATTACTCCCTAGTTTGCACATATTAGAGAACATATATGATCCTTCACTTTCTATGATTGGCTAATCTCACTTAACATAATGTTCTCCAGGTCCTTCCATTTTCTTGAAAATAACATAATTTTATTCTTCTTTATTGCTGAATAGAATTCCATTGTGTGTATATTCAATAATTTGGTAATCTACACATTTGTTGATGATACCTGGGCTGGTTCCATAATTTGGCTATTATGAATTTTGCTGCTATGAACATGGATATTCATATATTACTGTAGTTCTCTGTTTTCAACCCCTTTGGAAAGATACCCAGGAGTGTTATTAGCCAGACCATATGGTGGATCCATCCCCGGTTTTCTAAGGAATCTCCACACTGATCTACATAATGGCTAAACTAGTTTACAATCCCACCAACAGTGTAGAAGAGTTTCTTCCATCCCCGGTTTTCTAAGGAATCTCCACACTGATCTACATAATGGCTAAACTAGTTTACAATCCCACCAACAGTGTAGAAGAGTTTCTATTTCCCCACATCATTGCCAACAATTATTGTTATTTGTTTTTTTTTGTTTGTTTGTTTTTTTAGGTACTGGGGATTGAACTCAGGGGCATTCTACCTCCGAGCTACACCCCCAGCCCTATTTTTTATTCTTTATTTTGAAACCGAGTCTCACTAAGTTGCGGAGTGCCTCACTAGGTAGCTGAGGCTGGCCACGAACCCGGATCCTCTGGTCTCAGCCTCCGGAATGCTGGGATTACAAGCGTGCACCACCACGCCCAGCTTGTTATTTGTTTTCTTGATGATTGCCATTCTGATTGGGGTTAGATGGAATCTCAGTGTACTTTTGATTTGCATCTCCCTGATTAATAATAATGTTGAACATTTTTTCATGTATCTATTGACCATTTGTATCTCTTCTTCTGTGAAGTGTCTATTCAATTCAGTTGCCCATTTTTTATTGGGTTATTTATTTTTCTAGTGTAAAATCTTTTAAGTTCTTTATATATTCTAGATATTAGTCCTCTGTCAGATGGATACCTGGTAAATATCTTCTCCTATTCTGGAGGCTTTCTCTTTAGACTCTTAGTGGTTTTCTTTCATGTGCAGAAACTTTTTAGTTTAAGGTCATTCCACTTATTAATTCTTGTTTTATTTTCCTGAGCTTTGGGGGTCTTATTGATGAAGTTTCTACCTGTGCCTATATGTTGGAGTGTTGGACCTAAGCCCTCCTCTAGTAGCTTCACAGTCTCTGATCTAACTTCCAGGTCTTTGAACCATCTCGAGTTGACTCCTGTGCAGGGTGAGAGGTAGGGATTTAGTTCCATTTTTCTACAGATGGATAACCAGTTTTCCCAAAAACCATTTATTTAAAAGGCTGTCTTTTCTCCAACATATGCATCTGGCACTTTTGTTGAAAATCAATTGGCTATAAGTATATGGATTTATTTCTGTCTCTTCTATTCTGTTCCATTGGTCTATGTGTCTATTTTTGTGTCAATACTATGCTGTTTTTATCACTATAGCTCTGTAGTATAGTTTGAAGTCTGGAATTATGATGCCTCCTGCATGGCTCTTATTGTTGAGAATTGTGTTGGCTATTATGGGTCTTTTGTTTCTCTGTATGAAATTTATGACTGATTTTTCTAGCTCTATGAAGAATGACATTGATATTTTGATGGTGATTTCATTGACTCTGTAGATCATTTTTGGTAGAATGACCATTTTGATAATATGTATTCTGCCTATCAAAGAGCAAGGGAGATCTTCCCATCTTCCAAGAACTTCAATTTCTTTCTTTAGCATTTTATAAATTTCATTGTAGAAGTCTTTTACCTCTTTGGTTAGGTTTATTCAAGGTATTTTATTGGTTTTTGAGGTTGTTGTGAACGGAATTGTTTTCTGTATTTCTTTCTCAATAGATTCATGGTTGGCATATAGAAAAGCTACTTATATTTTTAGTTTGATTTTGTATCCTGCTAATTGCTGACTTTTTTAATCAGCTCTAGCAGACTTTTGGTTGAGATTTTTGGATCTTCTAGATACAGTATCATGTCATCTGCAAATAAAAATTTTTATTCTTCTTTTCTTATTTGGATTCCTTTGATATCCTTCTCTTGTCTTATTGCTCTGGCAATAATGTTAAGGACTATATTGAAAAGGACTGGTGATACTGGGCATCCCTGTCTTGTTCCTGATTTTAAAGAAAATTCCCACAGTTTTTCCCCATTCAATATGATGTTGGCTTTGGGTTTATTGTATATTGCCTTAATGATGTCGACATATGTTCCTTCTATTCCAATTTTTTGCAGTTTTTGTTGTTGTTTGTTTTTTGTTTTTTAATATGAATGGGTTTTTGGATTTTGTCAAATGCTTTTTCAGCATCTTTTGAAATGATGATGTGATTTTTGTTCTTAGTTCTATTTATGTGGTGAATAACATGTATTGATTTGTGTATGCTGAACCGGTTTTTCTTTTCTGGGATGAAACCAATTTGATCATAGTGTAATACTCTTGATGTGGTTTTAAATCTGCATGGCTAGTATTTTGTTTAGAATTTTTGCATCTATGTTCATCAATGATATGTGTCTGTAATTTTCTTGAGATATCTTTATTTGGTCTTGGTATTATTGTGATGCTGCCCTCATAGAAGGAGTTTGGAAGAATTCCATCTCTTGGTTTCACGGAATAACTTGTGAAGTATTGGGTTTAGTTCTTCTGTAAATGTTTTGTAGAATTCAGCTGGAAACCCATCTGGACCTGGGCTTTTCTTTGATGGCAGACTTTTTATTGCTGTTTCTATCTCTTTGCTTGCTATTGGTCTGCTTAGATATTCATATCCTCTTGGTTCAATTTAGGTAGGTAGTATGTGTCTAGAAATCTTTCTATTTCTTCCATGTTTTCCAGTTTATTGGAACATACATTTTCAAAATAGTTTCTGATGATCCTCTGAATTTCCCCACTGTCTGTGGTGATGTCTCCTTTCTTATTTCTGATTTTAATAGTTAGAATTGATTCTCTTTTTCTTTTGGTTAGGTTGGCTAGGAGCTTGTCAACCTTGTTAATCTTTTCAAAGAACCAGCTTTTTGTTTTGTTGATCCTTTGTATTGTTTTTTCTCTTATTCTCTATTACATTGATTTATACTCTGATTTTAATTATCTCCTGCCTTCTGCTGGTTTTGGGATTAGACAGTTCTTGTTTTTCTGGGTCCTTGAGGTATATCATTAGGTTATTTGGTGACTTTCTGTTTTTCTTATGTGAGCAGTTAGTGCTATAAATTTTCCTCTTAATACTTCCTTTAAAGTACCACATAGACTTTGGTATGTTGTGTCTCTATTTTTGTTTTAATTTCAGGAATTTTTTTATTTCTCTCCTTATTTTTCTTCTGATCCAGCCCTCATTCAAGAGTATATCATTTAGTATCCATTTATTTATGTAATTTCTTTGGTCTTTAGATATGGATTTTTAAAGTATATTTATCCCACTGAAACATAGTGGTATTTATTAGATCAAGGACTCCTATCTTTTTTTGGTTTTGATAAATTTGGAGCATTAATATCATAACATTCTTTTATACCCATTTTCTCTGGTCCTCATGGTGGACCTTCTGTTAGATTATTTCAGGCCTATGACCAGTTTCTGGTGTACCATATATATATTTCTATCTGATTTTGCTTTGTTTTTCCATTTTTAGGATGATATTTTGGTTTCTGGGTCATATATTTCCCTTACTGTTTTGAGGTATGGCCATATGATTTTCAATTTATGGAAAAAAACTATACATTTTTTTTTACTAAGTATTAAACTCAAAGACATTCTACCTCTAACTTACATCCCATTCATGTTTTATTTTTTTATTTTGAAACATGTTCTTGCTAAGTTGCTAAGGCTGTTCTCAAACCTGTGACCCTCCTGTCTCAAGCTCCCAAATACTAGTATTACAGACATGTACCACTATGCCTGGCTATGAAAAATATTTTACCTATATTTCATACATATATCTGGGTAGAAGAGGCAGTTTTAGCATGATTCAGTTCACTAACTTCACCTGGAAGTCACCAGAACTTGCTAAAAAAAAAAAAAAGAAAGAAAGAAAAGAAAAAGAAACACCATAAGTAGATACATAAAAATATAATATGTTAAACTTATATAAATACTGCTCAAACTTTGAAGATTTTTTTCTCTTTTGCCTTAAAATGAGAAGAGCTAAATTTTATTTTATATGCTTTTATTGGTACATCGTAGTCTCATATCATAATATAGTCCGGAGTAATAGAGACATACATGCACAGAGCACTTGGTGAGCTTCCTCCTGGCTCCCTACTTACTCCCTCCCTTACCCATACATGATATTGAAATTGGCATTGATAAATAACATTAATGGAAGTGTTTCCTTCATTATCTCTCCCTCTGCTCCCCCCAGCCATCCGTTCGTTAGACTCCCTCCCTTGCTCCACTGAGGTTTCTCTTCCATTATCTAAAGTTCCTCTTATATCCCAATTACTCCCTAGCTTCCACATGTGAGAGAAAACATATGACCCTTCACTTTCTGTGACTGGCTAATCTCACTTAACATAATGAAGAACTAAATTTTAATTGTCACTCTATCAGTTACCTTTGAGTTACATGAGGTAATTTCATAGGTTTCCATTGTACTCCTAATTGAAGGAAAAGAGAATTTTCTTCTGATTCTCTTAAAAACAAAATACTTTTTTATGACTCAACCCCCATTTCCCCTGCATTTCATATCTCTTTTTAGATCTGCCAAGGGAGGGGAAAAAAAAAAGGATTATTCCAGACAACTGGCCAATGGAACCATGAGGCTCTGAAGAGGGGAATACAATTAAGAAATGGTCTTTGTTGCAAAATAAAGTGGGAAATAGGAAAGGCACATAGACCAGAGGAGGTAAACATTTGCCACGTCATCAACCATGGTTATGAGAAAGTCTTTTGAATTGTTAGCTTACTTTTGGATCCTTCCAGGTATGCTGGTAATAGCAGTTGCCGTTGCCATGACAACCTACAGCCCATGTTAGAGTTCTTCAAATCATGAGGCACTTATATTGTCAATAGCAAAGCTTGAAAGTAGCAACTTTTAGTCCTTTCTTATTTAAAAAAATTTTAACATTCTTCTGACATTTTCCCTTGGGCATTGTGCTTTCAAGTGATTTTTATTTAGATTTGCCTCAGTTTACTGAAAGCTTAAATAACTGATTAACTCCAAGGCAGAAATAAAAAAAATATTCAAATAGAAAGAAATTTTATGACTGGCCTAAATCCCAGAAGGAAATCAGTGACAAAACCCACTTAGATCTTCTCCATCTCTAGTCCTGAAGCAGCAGGTCTGCACATAAGACTGATGTATCATTCTAGATAAATCCCTAAAGTCAGCAAAATCAAACCCCTTAGTTAGTATCTTTCTTGGCAGAAGGAAAATATATCATTTCTTACCTGATCTTTTATTCAGATTGTTTTAAAGTGATAACTGAATTAAACCAATATCCCAGATTGCATTGAGCGAGATATACATTTAAAATTCTAGTAACATATTCTAGAATATGATATTCTAGAAAGTGATTTTTGTTAAGATGGGAAAAATCATAGGATGGAAATATAAAAGCCAAGATCTCATTCTAATCTTACATTTACCTAGATGAGAAATTAACAATCTGACTATTCCTCCTCCTCCTCCTCTACTTTGGATTGAACCCAGGGGCATTCTACCTTTGAGCTACTCCCCTAGCCATTTTTTGAATTTTGAAACAGGTCTCAGTAGGTTATCATGCACTGGCCATGTACTGCAATCCTCCTGTCTCAGCCTCCCAAATAATGGGATTACAGACATGCAACACCACAACTGGCTAAAAAAATCAGAGATCTTAAATGACTTCTCCAAAGTCACACAATTTTTGGGCAGAACAAAAACCTGAAAACTTGTTTTCTTAATTCCAAAAGCAATAATCCTTCAAGTGTACTGCACAGAATATGATTTTTCCTATCCTAAGACAACTGACAAAGCTTGATGGATTATTGGGTAGGTGGGAGTGAGTAATTTGCTGTAGCAGTCATCTTCCTGTTATTGTCCTATGTGGAACAGAAAGTCTAACTTCTGTTATGCTAAAAAGTAGTATGAGAAAAAATGAACTCCAGTTAACAACATGTTATGCATGCCTAGTTGCTTTGTGGCAAGCAATTGCACTAACTTAATATTTAGACTGTTAAGAAAACAGAGAACCAAATATGGAAGTGAATTGGAACACTCTTTCTGACAAGGTGAAGTGACAATCCATGATTATAGCCAAAATTACTGCCTTGACATGACCTTGAGTAGTAGCAGAGCAATTGGGAAACATTTGTTCAGCCGCAGAAGCTCAGACTTGCAGTAGTTGAGGTGTATGGTCTGATCCAGCAGCTGCCAATGTCCTCTCACGGCTAGTATTTCATTTCTTAAAGACTATCAACAGGTAAGAGCCACACAGTGCACCAGAGCCATTCATCATTTCAGCTGCCGTTGTTTTTGTTTTTTTCCATTGCTCACTTTCAGTAAACATTTAAAAAAAAAAAAAAAAAAAACAGATTTAGTTTTTGGGTTCCACTGTGATCACCTGATGAGTCATGGCACATTATGAAGTGAAAGATGTCAAGAATGTTTAATCAGTGGTGATTTAAACAAGGGACATATTTGAGGGAATTAACAAAATCAGCAGGCTGGTAGCTCTAGGCTGATTTTTCTTGCTGGTAGGACTAAATGAAAATCAGGACCCAAAGCAGTACAAGTCTTTCAGGTCCAATTCATGCTGCCAACGTTAAAAGCCTGCCAGGCTGGAAAGCTGAATCACCCCCTATGTCAGTTACAGCTGTGCTTTTCCTACTTAGGATGAATTTCTTGATTCCACTGTTTAAAAAATCACTCATCTTCTGGAGCTTTCTACTTATCTCTTACCCTACATTTCTTCTCTTTCTCCCATTTTTACTTCATTCCTAGGAATTGATTGCAAAGTAGTTAAAGCATTTGTATCACTCAGTTCAGAAGATGGTAATTTAGCCTGATGTCAACGCCCTGAGGTTAAATACTATGAAGGAGGACTCAGTCAGTGAGTGGTGATTCTTCTTTTCAGTGAAGCCATCAAGCACAAGTGGGCCTGGAAAAGTGCTTATAAAACCATTAAGACAAAATGAATTTGGGGAAATCTATAGAGTTAAAGCATAGGTTTAAAAAATCAGTAGTGAAAATGTGTGGTGTCAGAGAACTTATTTAACTACCATTCATGGAAGAAAAGTTAAGAGATTTTATTGACTAAAAGTTCAGTATATATCAGAAGCACAGAGCTTTAAAATTTTGCTTCATTGTTAGAAGCACGGTGTCAAAGAGTAGGGTAGAAAAACTTAATTCTTCCTTGCTGTAATCTTACAATACCTGAATCATCATTTGTAGTTTTGAGAGCCAGATTTTTATGTCATTCTTGTTTCTGGCTGATCTTCTTGGTCTCTTCTATGTCAAGTTTAATTTTCATAAGGTGTGCCTTTGTCCTCAACCTCACTGTAAATAACTAGTAGCTTAGTACCCCCAAGAAAAATGTCAAAAAATGTATTAAGAAAAAAAAATCTAGTGACAGAAGAGTGAGCTTATGAAAATACAAACACAAATTACTGATGGTCGAGTGCTCATGCTTTCTTTAAGAAACGTTAAATAAATTTCTGATGGAAAAGAGGTTAGTCTTTATTGTCCTTCTTAGGCCTTCACATATAACCTTAGATATCAAAAAAGTAAGCAAATTTCATTTGTTTATAATGATGGAAATTTTCAAGAGATATATCACACATATGGAGTCTGCTGATTAGAAAGCTGATTTCTTTCAGCATTCAGGGGGAACCTTGAAAGTGTTTATATAATGTTAAATCATTTATGTTCAATGTTTATCAAAACTGCTACATTTGTTCTATTAAAAAGTGTTGAGCTCAATGATCTCTTTCTAGATCTAAATTATTTGTTTTAGAAGAAGTTTAAACTATCATGTTTTTGAGCATGTTTAGAAAGAGAGAAGCTGGGCATGGTGGTGCATACCTATAATCCTAGTTCTTGGGAGGCTGAGATAGGAAGATCACAGGTTCATGGCCAGCCTCAGCAATTTAGTGAGACTCTCTGCATCACAGTGATACCTTGTTTCAAAAATAAAAAATAAAATAGGGCTAGGAGTATAGCTCAGAGGCGAATGCCCCTCAACTCAAGGAGAGAGAGAGAGAGAGAAGAAAATGAGGGAGGGAGGGAGAGAGAAAGGAAAGAATGAAGGAAGGAAGAAAGGAAGGGAAGAAGGAAAGAAGGAAGGAAGGGGAGGGGAGAAGAAGGAAGAAAGGGACTATTCAATCCCCAAGTTCAACACATTGAGAATTTTCTTCATGCAGCTAAGGCAATTGTGCTAAGGCAATTTAGTGTAGAGATTAAACAGTTAGACTCTGGTGCCTAATTTGCCTGAGTTGAAGCCTGACTCTGTTAATGAATAACTATATGGGCAAATGACCATTGATGTCTCAGTTCCTCTGTCTGTAAAATGGTGATAATAATTATATCCACTTCCTAGGGGTGCCATGAAGACTAAAACACTAATTCCGACAAGGTTCCTGGTACACAGTAAATACTATGTTGGTATTTGTCAAATAAAAATAGATAGATGGTATCTGCATCCAGAACCAGCAATTTAAGCATACTCTGGAGCTTTTCTATAGAGTTAAATTCTTGCATAGCTAACTTGGATATATTAAAAGGAAACTGAATTCATGGACCCTTTTCTATTAAAATTGACCCTTGGCAAGGTAAACTGTTGAACTTTGGAAGGGGAGGAGAAGTTGTTTTACTAGTAACCACATCATTCTTAACTGATTCTCTGTGTAACTTAGTCAGGGGTTGGGGGAGAGAAATTTCTTTAAGCAGAGGGATGTGGGGTGGGTCATGGAGTCCAAAGAAGAAAGAAAGAATGTGACAGTTGGAGAATTTGAGATAATTCCAAGTGGAGATGATGAGAAAGTTAAGTGGTAAGTGATGAGGCTGGACAAGGATGTGGGCACATGTGAAGACTGCTCAGCCTTGCTAAGGAAATGGATTTTTATCCTGAGGGTTGAGAATGCCAAAAATGTAGTGATTGTTGACTCAGTTAGCCCAGTTAGTGGGGACAAAAAGAAGCAGAGAGAATCAAGAGCTCATTGGGAGGAGATGGGGACCAGTTTGCTTATGGATGAGGGCAGGTTAAGAATGATGAGGTGCCGTCACAGACAGGAGAGTACAGGTAGAGAGGGTGGGTTTGGGGATAGAGAGACGATGAAATATCTAGTTTTACATAGAAGTCCCTGTGGAATGTGTGAGTGGAGCTATCTAGCAGGCACTTGAAACACAGTGTGCTCTGGGAGATCTGAAGAGAGAATGTTGTGGAGCCCCAGTTCTGGGGGTTGTCAGTATATGTGGATGTTAGTTAGAGCCGCTGGAGAAGATGAAATTTTATAGGGAGCATAATGTAGAATGCAAAGAGAAGGAAGAAGGAAATAGATCCCAAAGGAATGTCAATTCCTAAGAGGTTATCAGAAAAAGGAACTCATGAAGGGATTTTAGTAGGTGCAGGTTGATTCAGAGCTAGCTATGAAGAGAATCACAGAAGGCAAGGACAGTGTCTCAAGAGAGAAGTGGGAACCAGCGTCAGACACTTATGAGAGGCCAAACAATATAAGGGCTGAGCCAGGTGTGGTGGTGCACGCTTGTAATCCCAGCATTCGGGAGGCTGAGACCGGAGGATCCAGGTTCGCGGCCAGCCTTAGCTACCTAGTGAGGCATTCCGCAACTTAGTGAGACTCGGTTTCAAAATAAAGAATAAAAAATAGGGCTGGGGGTATAGCTTGGAGGTAGAATGCCCCTGAGTTCAATCCCCAGTACCGAAAAAAATATATATGTGTGTGTGTGTGTGTGTGTGTGTGTGTATGGGCTAAATAGGTACTATTGTACTTAGAACTATTAAAATGCAGTGATGGCTGGGCCTCAAGTGTCTTACAACTTACATGGGGCTAGCAAGGAGCTGGGCTTAACAAATTCATAGAGAGACATAATAGAAGCATATGAACATGTAAATCATGCAGTAAGCATGTGTACATATAAAAATTAGAATAGTTCCAGTGACATGATGTATAATTAGTATAGAAAAGTTTAAAAATAGTATTTAACAAGGTTTTATAAGGAGGGGGAATTTTGACTTGGTAGAAGATGTTACCATAGGAGAAATGGAAAATCAATTGCTTTCCTATAAAGTTTTCTGGATTGCTCTGAATTTTCTTCTCATATTTCATGTGTTCAAGGTAAGTTTTAAAACTGTGGCTATTTTATAGTAGCAATATATCATATCTGTAACACTTGGCTTCACTGACATATCATATGCAAAGGTTTTTTATCCCTATTGTCACAAAGAGTTTCATTTTGTATATTCAAGTTCAAGGGCTTTTGTTTTTTGTGTTTTATTTATTTTTGCACAGGAAGAATAGGGAAAAAAGATTTACTGTGTTGGGAGGTCTTAGTCCCATCATACCCGTTGCAGGGTGGGCTTTATTACTACCGTTTTACAGATGAATACGTTGAGGTTTAAAAGGTTACTAACTTGTTTAAGGTCATAATAAAGCCCACCTTTTTCTAACACAGGTTACTGTGCTGCTGCTTCCCTTTGCCATTCTTCATATTTTGAAAAATTGTCATTAAAATGTTGGCAAGATCCCCATTCTTTCTTTCTAATAGGTTTCAGAAAATATATCTTTATTCAAAAACCATCCTATATGCTTAGCTTAAAAACCTTTGCACATCATGCTTCTCTGAGAGAAAATTAATTTCACAGTCCTTTTCCTGGTAACACTCTAAATAGTTAGGATAATAATTATTGTTACCACTCCCATCACCATCACCACTGTTAATACTACACTGACAAGTTTACTCAGACACCCACAAAACATAAAGAAGAAGCCTTACCAGATGACTTAAAAATGATTTTTCCTAAGAAAAAGTACATCTAGATGCTGAAATCTCAATGGTCCAAGAAAACATATTCCTCAAATATCACTCCCATTTCATGTATATTTGCTAATGTTTAAATTTCTCCTAATAGGAAGTGAGGTCTTTCATTTCACATACCTTTTGAAAGAAGCAAATTTGATGAATATAATAAGCTCCAAGATATAAATCACTGTTCTAATGAGATCTGGAAGGTAGAGAATAGGTAGAGAACAGAAGTCAATTTGTGTCTGAAGAATCAACAGTGAGAGGACACCACAAAAGTGGGGAAAATGAGAAGCAGATGTAACCAAACTTCAGCTTCATACCTTTGCTTAAAAGCAGCTCTTAGAAGGGTTAATATGGCCTTAATCCCTTCTCCCCACACTTTCTAAAAAGTAAAGATAGTGCTTCTCTTCAATTCGAAACAATAGATAATTGCTTTCTTTAGAAGCTTGTTTCTGGCCTCTATCTCTAGATTTATTATGCAGTTCCTTGCTTGTTGACATGTGTTTCAGGATGTTTATCTTTATTGATGGTTTTAAATTATAAATGCCTTGAGGCCAAGATCAAACTACCTTGCTCACTATTGCAGAATACTATTGGTACATGCCTGCTAAACAAATAATAATTATCACCTGATGTTCTATGTGGAAATTAGGAGTATTTGTCCTTTACCTCCCAAAGATGTTTAAGAAATGTTGAGAATGTAATGCTTTCATTTTAATCTACTTCATCTCTGCATAAATCTAAAGATAAAATGAAAACAGTAAAGAGGTCAAGAAAACACCTAGATGGTTGAGGCAAGTGTTGTGGTGACCCAAATTCCTTCTAAGTAGGAGACATAGGATTTCTTTTAAAATGCTAATATCTTGAACTGACAAGGTATAGACTTGGTCTATTTAAAGATTTTTCTATTTCTAGAATCTTTGATGCTCACACTTTGTATATTCCTTTCTGAATAGTGAGTACTTTTATTTTTGACATTCCCTTTCCTAGTGATTAATTCAAATTTTTCATTTGAAATGTCCCTGAATGAAAGTCAACTGAATATTGCAAGTAAAGATTTTTGATCAGAACATATAAAAGGAGTGTTTTTATATTAAAAAAAAAACCTGGAGACACCTTGATGGAGCATTCACAGATTTTTAACAAGATACTGGAGTTATCTCCCATTTGACTTGGTCAGATGAACTCAGATATCAAGGTCAGGTCGAACATAAATACGAAGGGAGAGATTATATTTGAGAGCATTATCAAGCAAGATGCTGTCCTGTTATGGCTCTTCTTTTTCCGTGCCACAAATTTGTCCAAGAACAATTTTTGGTAATGGTCACAAATAGGGCTTCCAAGGGAAACTCACAAAGAATATATCGATTGTAATGAAGACCACATAGTGGTTCCATTTCAAAGCATACTGTAAGTTTCCCTCCTCTACTTCCTTTTCTGCCCAATCTTTCACTTCTCCTACATTTCCTGCCTCATGACTTCTCTCAGATTTGCACAGAAGAATAGCATTGAAAATAGTCAGTCCTAACCCTGGATGGAAATCAAGGTGAGTGGATGGTTTTAGGTAAAGCTGGTTGTGAAAGTCCTCAGAAATGCAAGAATTTCAACCCAGTCCAATGTTGTTTGGTACATTTAAGAAGAAAGAGGCCTCTAATAATTTTTAAAATGGTTGCCTTATTGTCAATATGGTTCCCTTTAAGTTGGTCAAATATAAAATGAAGGTAGGGGATTTGTTCTGTAGATTCAGATTAAATATAATATCTGATTCTTTTTTTCTCAGATTTTAGCCATTTAGAAAAAATAGAAATTGACTTGTTGACTATTTCAAAAATCCAGATTATAGCCTAACCTGTAAAAAAACACCCTAAGTTAAGAAAAACATAACATATTATATCATGTAATCAAATCCCAATTACTCTCCCTGAACTTAAGGGCTCCTTCTATAGTTGTAATCTTTGGCAGAGAATATGCAGATGAAATGGTGATTTTTTTTCCCACTGTGGAATCCATCTTCTCCTGACTTTGGACATCAGAGCTATAGATTCTTGGGCCTTCAGACTTTGGGACTTAAATCAGCACCCACGACATCTAGATTAGTCCTTTGGCCTTGGACCAGGAGTAACAGTGTTCATTCCCCTTATTCTCAGGTCTTCAGGCTCCAACTGAATTATGTCATTGGCTTTCATGGTTCTCTGGCTTGCAGATGACATCATGAAACAATTCCTCCTCCTCCTCCTCCTCCTCCTCCTCCTTCTTCTTCATACTGAGGTTGAACCCAAAGGTATTCTAACTCTGAGCTACACTCCCAACCCTATTTTATTTTGAAATTTGTTCTATCTAAGTTGCTGGGAGTCTTGCCCAGTTGCTGAGGCTGTCCTCAAACCTCAAACCTGCAATCCTCCTGTCTCAGCCTCCGGAGTATTGGGATTACAGGCATGCACCAACATGCCTGGTTCCTTGGATTTCATAATCATATGAGCCAAATTACCCAATAAGTCCCCCCCTCTTATAAACATTTTTATTGGCGCATTGTAATTGTATGTGATAATGAGTCTCATAATGATATATTCATATATGCACATACCATTATTTGGTATATTTCCTTTCCTGTACCTCCCCTTCTCCCTCCCCCAGTCACCTTCCTCTACTTTACCAGTCTCTCTCCTATTTTTAAATGAGATCCCCTTTCTTTCCTTTGTTCTCTCTAGCTTCCACATATAAGAGAAAAGATGTGGCCCTTGATTTTCTGAGTCTGGCTTATCTCACTTAGCATGATATTTTCCGGTTTCATCCATTTTCTTGCAAATGACAAAATTTTGTTTTTTATGGCTGGGTAAAACTGCATTGTGTGTATATACCATATTTTCTTTATCCATTCATCTCTCAACAGACACCTAGGTTGGTTCTATAACTTAGCTATCATGAATTGTGCTTCCATAAACATGGATATGAATGTATCACTGAAGTATTCTTTTTTTTTTTTTTTTTTTTGTGGTACTGGGGATTGAACTCAGGGGCATTCTACCTACGAGCTATATCCCTAGCCCTATTTTTTATTCTTTATTTTGAAACTGAGTCTCACTAAGTTGCGAAGTGTCTCACTAGGTAACGACTCACTAGGTAGCTGAGGCTGGCCGCGAACCCGGATCCTTCGGTCTCAGCCTCCCGAATGCTGAATGCTGGGATTACAAGCATGCACCACCACACCTGGCTAAGTATTCTTATTTTAATTCTTTTCTAAAGATGCCTAGGAATAATTTAGCTGGGTCAGATTATAGTTTCATGAGATGGTGAGTCTTAAACACAGATATAAGAATAACTGACTTGACACAAGGAATATAATTTTCTAAGGCTAACAAGTATTTTTTAAATCAAGAATCAGGAAAAAATAAGCGATGAAAGAAGATAAAATACGAAAGGTCATCTAATGAATAAAATTTCCTTTTGAAGGAACACTCTATTAAGACACCACAAAATAAATCTCATGAATTGAACAGCTGTGCTTTACTTCTAAAAGATTCCATGGAAAATTTATTAGTATGCATCACATCTTAATGCCCAGGGTTTAATTGTACAAAAATATTAAAATGGAGAAACTTGTGTTTTTTTCTTTCTTTCAATGAATGAGAAAAATAGGCGCCTCACCAGATACCTTTTAGATATTTCACAAAATGAGCTAGGAATATCCTTTCTAATATATTCTCAGCCTGTGCTCTAGCCCCAAACTATACTTTTGAGGAGAAAAAATATATGTTGATAAAAATAAAATACAGTATGAGAGTAGCTTACAATCCCCATCTCTACTCTGCCTTCTCCTTGACACAATGTTGTCTTCATCGTGCTGAAGCCTCAGTCAGGTTAGAATCTGTGTCTCCTACCATGGATATAAAAGTGAAAGGAAGCTGGGCGTGGTGGCGCACGCTTGTAATCCCAGCATTCGAGAGGCTGAGACCGGAGGATCCGGGTTCGCAGCCAGCCTCAGCTACCTAGTGAGGCACTCTGCAACCTAGTGAGACTCGGTTTCAAAATAAAGAATAAAAAATAGGGCTGGGGGTATAGCTTGGAGGTAGAATGCCCCTGAGTTCAATCCCCAGTACTGCAAAAAAAAAAAAAAAAAAAAAGTGAAAGGAAGTCAGGCTTGGTGGCACATGCTTGTAACCCTAGTACTTGGAAGGTTGAGGCTGGAGGATCATAGGTCCGAGGTAGCCTCAGAAACTTAGCAAGATACTCAGTAACTTAGTGAGACCCTGTTTCAAAATAAAAATTAAAAAAGGGCTGGGGGTGTAGTTCAGCGGTAGAATGCCCCTAGGTTCAATCCCCAACACCCTTCCCCCCAAAGTTAGAGAAAAATTTATTCTCTATTGCCTGTCCTTCATAAGGGAAATAACACAAAATATCAAGCCTATAACAGTGAAACTCCATGGCTCAGGCAGAAGCAAAACTTTTGAATGAGATGGGCCCACATTTTTTTTTTTTTTTTTTTTTTGCGGTGGTACTGGGGATTGAACTTAGGGGCATTCTAGCCCTATTTTTTATTCTTTATTTTGAAACAGGGTCTCACTAAGTTGCGGAATGCCTCACTGAGGCTGGCCGCGAACTCGGATCCTCCTGTCTCAGCCTCCCAAATGCTGGATTACAAGTGTGTGCCACCATGCACAGCCCACATTTTTAAAAAACTGGCAAGAAAAATCTAGCAGACCAGGATCATCAGAGCTGTTCAGGGTCCTGACCTCATTCGACTGCATCTCTGGCCCTCTGTCTCCTTCTAAACTGTAATCATCTTGACCTTCAACATTGCATCAGAAATGCTGACAACTCTGACCTACTGCTGCACTTGAAGACCTCCCTACAGAGCCTGGCCTTAGAAAATCTTCTTGGGTGCAATTTTTCCTTTCCCTTGCTTATCATCATCCAGGATAAGGGGCCTAGAACTCACTGTTTGGATTAAGAGCATGCATTTATGATCTTAGAGAGGTTTCATTAATTTACTCTAAGGACAAGGTAATTTGTTTACATTTAAAGTTTATTTCTCAAACTGGGCTTCTTAGTTATAAAATATCCCAGATTTGACTACCTTTGTGCCAGAATGACTCCCAGAATAATTAGTTATTAAAAGTGAAGCAAAACAGCACACTCATGTAACAATATCAATAGAAAAAAAGACCAATATATCTGTAACATAGTCAATATTTATCACATATATGTTCTTAATCTAAGATAAATAATGTTAAAAGGTAAAAACAGTGGGATAGTAGCACAACATAATCTGGTTCACAAAAGGTATTACTACACTATATTCTGTTTGGAGAAAACTTAAGAAAATGCCCCGAAACTCTGTCAAATACGAATATCCAATTATCTGATGGAATTTAATATCTAGGTATATAAATTTATCTGTCTTTCTTTTGAAGTAATAAATGCTTAAAACCCCTCATGCTCATGTAATAAATATGATGGTCTGTAGTTAGACATTATATTTTTTATTTTGGACATTTAGATTATGCTTGAAAATAATATAAATCCATGTGGCTAATTTTCCAAAAGCTGTTTTTAAAATCCAGTAAATTTATTCTTAAATAATGCAACTTCTGACCTGCTTAGTATTCAAAACCCAAAACTGAAATCCTGCCACCCTCTTTGCAGTCTATTGATTTGAGAACTACAGCTGCTGAAATTAAACTTTATTGTTAGCATAGAGCTTTCAGCTGAGGAAGCAATTTCAAATTGGTTTCTTTTCTAGCCCAGCTTAATATTAAGTAAATATGTGCCTATGAGTGTCTCTAGCAGATTATTACCTAAAGTGGTGCATGCAACTTTGCAGGTGCAGCTCTGAGCAACGAAGATCTACTTTGGTGATGAATCTTTCTACCCAGTGGGTAAACAGTATTGGTGAAACTAAATGCACAGTTATACCCAGAGCTCCAAGAGTGATTTCAAGGTAGATCATTTTTTGGTTTAACAGACATTTTTATTTAGTGTTCTAAATTATGGTCATACAATGATGAAGTGGCCACAGTCTCTATCCTTGAGGAGCAACCCCTCCAAAAGAGAAGACAAAAACACATACTATAACATGGAAATAAATATTAGAGATCTACATGGTGCATGATGGTCTTTTCGCTTATGGGGAGTGATTTTAGGAGAAGTGGGAGGCATTGAAGGGGAAATCAAGTAGAGATTGATGACATGGATGTCTTTGCTTTGTTTTTTTAATAGCAAGTTCAATTTCCTGGTTCAAGAAATAGCTCCTATTCTCTAAAAATAATAAAATAATGTTCCCCCTGCTGGCATAAATACTAACTGAAATAGCAGAAATAATAACCCATCATTTTATAGACATTCTCAAAGACAAGGGGAAAATGATGAATAGAAGAATAATATGAAGAGCTGTGAATTTTGAATGGCAATATCAGTAAAGATATTACTTATTTTGATTTCAAATCTATATGCAGTGAAATTTTGGAAAGTAGGGGAAAGAAAAACAATGTCTTTCCATGAATGCCCTATCTTTTAAAGAATATTGTACCTTTCAAAATTATGCTTTGAAACAATGAAGAAAACATGCAAAAATTTGTTTCTAAAATCAGTAAAACTTGACTTAGTTTGATATCATGTCAATTTAAACTTACACCTGAATTCTGTCAGACTTCCATTTATTTATTTTACTGATGCATTGTAATCATACATCTTTGTTAGGTACAAGCTGGTAAAGGCATACATGCACACATGTCTTATTTAAACCTTCTCCAATTCCCCCCTATTGCCTCCCCCTCCCTCCTTCTCAAGTTCAGTTTAGTGATTGGCTTTGATATGTTTGTGAAAGTATCATGTGCATTAGGGTACCCCCCCATCACCTTCTATTAAGTCAAGTTCTTTGCTCATCTAAGGTTTCTCCTTCTTCTTCTGGAGTCTCTTATGTTCCACGTTCTCCCTAGCTTCTGTATATTAGGGAAAGCATACAATTTTCTACTTTTTTGTGACTGACTAATCTCACTTAGCATAATGTTTTCCAGTTCCATCCATTTCCCTGTGAATGACATGATTTTGTTCTTCTTTATGGTTCAGTAAAATTCCATTGTATACATATCCCATAGTTTTGTAATCCATTCATCTGTTGATGGACATCTTGGCTGCTTCCATAGTTTGGCAATTGTGAATTGTGCAGCTATAAACAGATACACATGCATCAGTCTGATAGTTTGGTTTTCATTCTTTTGGGTAGATACCCAAAAGTCGTATTGCTGGATCATATGGTAGGTTCATTCCCATTCATCTGAGGATCCTCCATACTATTTTCCAAAGTGGTTGCACTAATCTTCAATCCCACTAGCAATGTATTAGGATTCCCACTTCTCCACACCCTCACCAGTATTTGTTGTTGTTTGTGTTTTTGATTGAGCTGGATATAGTAGCGTATGCTTGTAATCCCAGCACTTGGGAGGATGAGACAGAAGGATCCCAGGTTCATGGCCAGCCTCAGCTATTTAGTGAGGCCTTCCACAACTTTATTTGTTTCAAAATAAAGAATAAAAATAGGGCTGGGGTGTAGCTCGGAGGTAGAATACCCCTGGGTTCAATCCGCAGTACCACACACACATACAAAAAAAAAATAATAGAGAAAACTATGGCTACTACACTAAGCAAGGATAAATCTCTACTCAAAAAACCATATGAAGTGAATCTACCTAATGTGATGCATTTCTGTTATAAAGAGATGAGACTGAGTTTTGAGTGAATCTATTTGTAAAAACAACTTTTATCAATTGACAAAAAGCCAGTACAAACCATGCATTATATCTATATAACACAAAGTGACAATTTGTCACTTAACTGTGTGATGCAAACCAAGGAAAAAACTAATCTGGATAATACGGTTCACATGGATTTGAGAGGTTGTGGTTTGGTCCCAGGAAACCAAATCTAACACTGAAGAATGAGGGATAAGAAAGGAAAATCACTATGCTGCCCACAAGCCAAAGAGACAAAGCTGTAAAAAATAACAGAGCTCAGGTTCAATTTCATCTGCTAAAAAGAAACCATGGGCCAAGCCTTACATACATTCTTATTTATATTCAGTATTACCATCACAGCAACAACTAGAACTTAGTTTGCATTTAATATGTGCAAGACTTTATTCTAAATGATACACTTTTTTGTGTGTGGTACTGGGGATTGAACCCAGACGCATTCCATTCCACTTCTGAGCTATACCCTTAGCACTTTTTAATTTTTTTTATTTCGAAGCAGGGTCTTGTTAGGCGCTGAAAGTCTCACTAAATTGCTAAGGCTGGTCTTGAACCTTCAGTCCTCATGTCTCAGCTTCCCAAGTGCTGTGATTATAGGCATGCTCCACCACATCCAGCTTAAGTGACACACTTTTATTATTCTATTACATTTCTGCAAAAACCCCACATGAAGGGTGTATTTCCTATTTCATAGACTCTAAGACAACACTAGTTATAAGACACACTATTCCTTTATATACTACTAAGAAAGTAAAAACATTACTTATGATTTGTTTTTCATTTTAAGGCACATTTAGATTTCAGAGTTAGAATATGAAATAATGAACTCTTGGGATTTAATGGAATTCAATACGATTGCCCTTATTTTACCGAGGAGGTACCTAAGTCTCAAAGGGTTTAAGGTAACCTTCTAAAGGTCACATACAGACAAAGAAAGAAAGTAGAGAAACCTGGGTATAAATTCAGGTTCAATGAGCACCTGGAAACCAGGCACCCTCACCACAGCTGCTCAATCTTCATGATCTAGAACAACTGACGCTCCTCTGTGCTTACGCCTCCTCATCTTCTGATCTTCTGATCTAGGATTTTTATTTTTGAACTAGGTTATTTCTAAGATCCCTTTCGGCTCTCAGGTTCTTTATTTTCCTAAACAGGTAATGGCTTGGAATTTAATGAGAAAAATATGATAATGTACAGGATAATTTTTATAACCATGAAAATGAGAGCAGGTCCTGAGAAAGAAAGATATCAGACTTTGGTGGTCATTAGCAGTAATGCCTTTTGAGTTGGAAAGACCTGGTTTCTTGACCAATATTGGTTCTCCTTTAGTTATGTGACACTGGGTAAGGTGTTTAACATCCTAAAAGTTTCTTTCTCTAAAAAAATGCAAATGTGCCCATTTCAAAGACAAACTGCTATGAAGATGAACTGGTATAGTGAAAATGAATCTTTTGGCATGGAACAGTTACTCTATAAAGTGGTCCATATTCCCCCTGGAAATTAGTTTAAAGTAAAAGCGTATCCCAAGTTCTGCCACTAGATATTCTGGGGCTGTATATATCCTCTTCTTACAAATGTCCCATGCCAATGGATCTGGAAAGCTAAAAAGGGTGGGGAAATTATGCAGTGTATCACTAAGAGGAATGTGTTTTGGAATTCAACAGTTGTAGATATTTGCTATTCCCTGTCCTACCGAGGATCCATCCCCCACTTTCTGGTGAAATGCCATGGCTTTGAATGGCACCTAACTCTGCAGAGGAGCATGAGACCCAGGCTGAGAGTCAAATGCCCCACCCCCCACCCCAGATCTGAGGAGCTTCAACCTGGCAAGTTTGGCTGTGACTGTTGAGAGGAAGCATGTACTTTCCTCCATTGGAATTGCACCTTGAAACTTAAAGCTACTGAGAGTCATCTTGTTAGGAATGAGAGTGTAAGAAATAGTAGAGCATGACAGAGAACACAACTGAGTGATAGAGACAGGGGCCTGATGATGTCACTTCAGTCTCTGTTGAAGCCATATAGGACACCTGTGAACTAATGTGTTCCATTCTTTTCGTGTATGAGCATTCCTATCTTGTTAAAGTCTATTTGAGTTAGGTTATTTGCAATCCCCCAAATATGCTAAGTAACTCCAAAACAGATAACGCCGCCGTTTGCTTGCTTAAAAGAATTTGACTATCAGGGAAAGAAACTGCTAGTAATTTCCTCACATACTTTTTTTCCTAGGAATGGACAGAATTGAGACTACAATTGTTATTCTGCAAGTTGCCTCATTTGCAAGATTCAACAACAGGAAATCAGGCACAGCTGAAAGGGGCTGCAGACTCTCCTCTAGGTCTGTGTGAACTAGAATTAGGTGGTGAACTAGACTGTCCTAGTGTGTAGACACCCGAGGGTCTGTATTTTTTTCCTCTGGTCACCATTTTTTCGTCCAGCTAAACACAGTCAGCTTACAAGCACACACCACTGCCCCTAGCTCTAGCAGCCAATTAATGTGCATCCATTTCCTTTCTCCAAGTAGGATTTACTTCTCAGGGTCAAGCACGATTGTACCTTCTGTTTCATAATAAACTCAGGAGTACCTGGTCCAGTGATTTGTACAGAGTGTTCAAGAAATCATTTGTTTGAGGATTGAGGACCAAGGCCAGTTAAAATGCTACTGTGTACATGTTTTTACTCATAATTCCTCTTAAGAACAGAGATAGCAACTGGGTGTCAGATCTGGAAGAGGCAGAAATGTGGATGTTTAGGAAGGAATAACAAATAGATAAATGGTAAATTGGAGGAGACAAAGGAAGACATCAGGTCAGCAGAGCTGAAACGAAATACTTGTGAGAGCAGCAATGAAGATTGTGTGGAAGCCTCATTCCCCAAACTTCCATGAACTGCACTACAGAAACCTCAATTCCACAAGAATGGCCCAATATACCTGTAGGCAGTTGTTTAGTCCAAATTTCGTGTCTTCTTTATTGTATGAAGCATCTTTTTTAATTCTGTGGTACTGGGTTTGAACCCAGGGTCATCCTACCTTCAAGCTACACTTCCAGCCCTATTTATGTATTTATTTATTTAGGAACATAGTCTCACTAAGTTGCTGAGGTTGGCCTTGAACCTGTCTCAACCTCCCAAGTAGTGAGATTATAGGTGTGCTCCACCACACCTCACTCAAAGCTGCTTCTTTCTCTCCCTTCTCCCTTCTCTCTTTCCTTTCTTCCTCCTCCTTCTCTTCCTCCTGGTCCTCCTCTTCCTTTTCCTCCTCCTTCTCCTTTTGAACCCAGGGACACTCTACCTCTGAGCTATTAGCTACATCTTCAGCCCTATTTTTATTTTTTGTTTTGATACAGAGTCTCACTAAGTTGCTGAGAGCCTTAGGAGGAGCTGTATGTCACAACAAAATGTGCTGGCAGAATTTGAAATTCAAGTATACAAAATTAAAAATTAAGAGAGAGAGTTGAAAGTAGGAAAGGTACTTCCATGCTTGAAAATTAAAGCAAGTTGCAATAAATTAAAACGTAACTGTTAATAACTGGATGAATATTTTAAGGGTGTGTAATAATTGCTTATTAATAAAAGTGGAGCATCCAGAAAAAATATTTATTTATTTATTTTGGTGGTATTGGGGATTGAACCCAGGGACATTCTACCTCTGTGCTACACCCCAGCCCCTTTTAAAAATTTTGAAACAGGATCTCACTAAGTTTCTGAGGCTGACCACAAACCTGTGATCCTTCTGTCTTAGCCTCCCAAGTATGAGGATTATAGGTATGCACCACCACACCTGGCCATTTTTATTTTTATTACACAACAAATGTGTGCTCGTTATAGAAAAACTAGAAAATACAGATGAGAAAAGGGAAATATTTAAAAATCACCCAAGACCGTGTCATCCTAGAGGAGAAGAGAAACGCTTGACCTCTGGGGGTATCATTGTTAAAATATGGATGATGGGCCAGGGGTGGCGGTGCACACCTGTAATCCCACTACTTGGGAGGCTGAGACAGGAAATCACAGGTTCTGGGCCAGCCTCAGCGACTTAGTGAGGCCCTCCTCAAGCAACTTAATGAGACTCTGTTTCAAAATAAAAGAATAAAATAAGGCTGAGTAACTTGGAGGAAGAATTCCCCTGGATTCAATCCCCACACATTATATATATCATCATATGATCATATATATACATACATACTTATCATCCATACATATACATATATATGATGAGTTTGATCCTTCCTGTTTACCCATTTGAGGCTCAGACCAGTGAAGAATCACAAGCACTAATTATTTCCTGCTCTAACCCCCAGACCTCTTCCTGAGGAATTACTGGAAAGTACCAGTGCAATATCAAGCACTAGCACCACTCCTTACCCACCCACAGGCTATAGGAGATTAAAGGAAAGGAGGACAAATGTCCATCACCAGGAACACACTTCTTTGGTCCTTCTTGCTCCCATATATGAAGAAGAGGTTGCTCTCTCCTTCCTGAAGCTCATTGAGGGGACCCCAAAAACTCATCCCTAAATAAGAGAGGTATCTATAAAGGGGCAGCACTATCATCTTATGCTTCAGCTGGATTGTGGCTCAGGAGAAGACACTTGTATATGCTCCTGTATAGGAGCAGAACATCCTTTATAGTAAAAGAGTCCTTTGGGGAGGGGTTTGCAGCTCTGAGAATCTAGGAATGTGGTTGTATGTTTTTCAACACTTCTTTATGTCTCTATGGGTTGCTCTTTCCACCTATCCCTTGAGGACTGGTGGTGCACTTGCTCTGAAGCAATGCCTGGGTGTAAGGTAGTTGAGAAAAATAATGATCCAACTCCTACCCCATCCCTGTTTTCTAGATGCCTTGTAGGGCACAGAAGACTGGTAATTCTCCTAATTCTGTATAAATGGACATGGTCATTAAGAGACAGGAGCCTTGAAGCTTCCCAGCTGTACACTGTTGAGGGTTGAGTAATGAAAGTTTCAACTTCAAGACGGCATTGGCAGGTGGAGCCAATAGAAGAAGTCCTGCTTGACTGGCTATTGGGCAACAAAATGAGGGTGAAACTGATCACGACACCAGGCGAGCCCACTCACAGCCTGTGACCAGATGCCGTGGCAGTAAAGGTCCCAATTGTCAGATGCAAAAAACTGAGTCAGAATAAAGACAGGGTCTTGATGATATTCTGGTGAGGAGGTCTCACAATTTCCTCTGCATCACCAACATTGGAGGAGCTAGTGCCTAGGAGAGGAGGTGGAAGGGAGTGGCATAGAATCTGACCACATTCGGTACTCTCCACCCTCTATGCGAAGCCACAAGGAAGAAGGAGAAAGGGAGATGGAGAGAGAATCAAATGTTAAGGATCACTCCTTAAATACAATAAGGTGTTTTAGAAACTGAAAATTATTGGACTCTAGCTAAAACTTAACTGGAGAATCAACACCCACATGTATACTTCAATGAGTTGCAAATGCTCAATAAACCTGGTATGTGTGTGTCTTTTTCTCTTTCTTTTTTTGAGGGGGTACTGAGTATCAAACCCATGGGCATTATACCTCCAGATTACAACCATAGTCCTTTTTTATTTTGAAACAGGATCTCACTAAGTTGTTGAGGTAGTCTTGTTAGATTGTTGAGCCTGGCCTTGAATCTGTGAGCCTACTGCCTCAATCTCCCAAGTACTGGAATTACATGGCACCCGGTATGTGTGTAGTGTGTGTGTTTTCTGATAAGTTGAACTAGGTTATTCATACCAATTGTCCTACTGAGAAAAATTTTAAATGCTGGACAAAATATTTTTTAAAACCTCAAGAGCATGTAAAAACTTGCAAGACATAAATAGTTATTAGGTTAAAATTTAAGTGAAACAACTCTTAATGGTTAACTAAAGACAAGATTTTCTATTAGGTTAAAATTTAAGTAAGTGAAACAACTCTTAATGGTAAACTAAAGACAAGATTTTCTATTATCTTGAGGACATTTGCTTAAAGAGGAAAAATGAGCTGTGCTTTCACTGCTTGGATGGCACAGGGAAGCAGGTGGGGTGCTCAGAAACCAGCCATCCCTCTGTGGAACTGGAATCATAAAATGCTAAACACTTGATGAGAGGTACTATGAAACAACTGTGTCCACTATATTCAGATAAACGAGGAGAAAGACCAGTAGGATAGTGGAAGGGGTTTGGGGGAGGGAATTAGGGGTTTGATAATAATATACCATTACAATATATGAAAACAACAAAATAGAATTATATGGGGGTTAAAGGGAGTTATTTTAAGGTCAATGACAAAGGAAAAGGTATTTATTAGCTTTATATTTTTGCAGTTAAAGTAGGCATGCTGTGGTAAATCAAGAGTAATAACTAAATGAATAGGAACAAAGTAAATAGCATTACAAACTTGTAGGAGAAAAAGTAAATACAAATAGGGCAATACAGAGAGAAAAATGGCATAGGAAGGACAAACTTTTAAAAAGAATAAGGTAGATATAAAACTAAATACTTCCAGAAATGCTCTAAATAATAAAGATTGTCTGAAAAAAGATTCTAGTTATATGCTGTTTACTTGGGATGTAGCCAAAACACAAAACTACAAAAAGATTAAAAAGACTGGTAAAAGCCGGGCGTGGTGGCGCAGGCTTGTAATCCCAGCATTTGGGAGGCTGAGACCGGAGGATCCACATTCCTGGCCAGCCTCAGCTACCTAGTGAGGCACTCTGCAACTTAGTGAGACCCGGTTTCAAAATAAAGAATGAAAAATAGGGCTGGGGGTATAGCTCGGAGGTAGAATGCCCCTGAGTTCAATTCCCAGTACCGCAAAAAAAAAAAAAAAAAAAAAAGATTGATAAAAATATACCATTAAATACTATAACTCCTCCTTTGTCCCAAATCTGGCATAACAAGATAGTTTTACACAGAATGGATTTCAAACAAGCAAACAGAAAAACACTGCTAGAGATTAAGATAAGGATGTACCAGGAAGTAACAGTTTTTTCAAACTTGTATAAATAGTGTGTCAAAATTCATGAGTCAAAATTATATATACATATGTAATACCCAATTATAGATAAATTTATGGTAGGAGATTTATATCACTCTTATTTTTTTATTTAACAAAAAATAGGGTTTACTATAGAAATAAAGATTTTGAACAATACTGTTACCACACTTGACCTACTGGTTGAATATATTTAGAACACAGCAACAACTTCCGAATATATGTTCTTTTTAGGAGATAAGAAAGATTATAAAATGATCAGTGTCCTTCCAAGTGTCAAAGACTTGAAATCACATTGTATATATTTTCTAAATACATAGTGCGTCAGCTATAAATGAAAACCAAGAAGAAATCTGGAAATTCTCCATATGTTTGGAAATTTTTTTTAAAAGTCTCTTAAACAACCCTAGTGATTAAAGAGGAAATCATAATGAAAATTAGAAAATATTTAAAATGAAATAACAGTAAAAACACTGTACATCAACAATTTCAGGATCTAGCCAAAGCAGTATTAAAAGGGAAATTTATACTCTTACATGCAAATATTAGAAGAGAAATAGGCTTATAATGAGCTAAATATCTGATTAAGCTGTTTTCTTTCTCTCTCTCTCTCTCTCTCTCTCTCTCTCTCTCTCTCGTGTGTGTGTGTGTGTGTGTGTGTGTGTGTGTGTGTGTGTGTGTGTATTGTACTGGGGACTGAACCCAGGCACATTCTATCTCCAGTTGTATTTTATTTTTTATTTTGAAACAGGGTACCACTAAATTAGTGCAAGTTGGCCTCAAAACGGTGATCCTCCTGTCTCCAAAATACTGGGATCACAGGTGTGTGCCACAATGCCCAGCTTGAATAAACTTAAAAAAAGATTAAAATGAGTGTAAAGAAAGAAGAAATCAGAAATAGGAGGAAGATCAAACATTTATGAGATTATAAATAAACATATAATAGAGAGGAGGAACAAAAACAATTTTTTTCTGAAAATAATCATTAGAGTATAAAACTAAGCGGGAAATGATCAAGGAATTAACAGAGAAGGTGCTATTAATATCAACTACTATAGATGCCTCAAATATCTAACATATAATAAATTGGATTTAAAAGCAACTTTATAGCAAAATTGATAAATTCCCAGATAAAAATAAAACTCACCAAAACAGACTCAAGAAGACATAGAAATATTTTATGTATAATATTAGTGTATTAATTAAATTAATAGTATATTAATTATGTTAATATTAATGTATTAATTTTACATTAATATTTTATAACTATCAAATAAATTGTATCTATAGTGAAATTTTTCCACAAAAATAAAAGTTGTCAGTACCAAATAATTTCATTAGTGAGTTCTCCTGAATAGTCAACAAGCAATACTCCAATCTTCTGCAAATTCTAATAGAGAATAGAAAAATAAGGGACACTTCCTGACTCATTTATGAAGCCAGAAAAACTTTGGTACCATAATATAAAAGGCTAAGAAAAAGTTTCAGACCCATTTCACTCATGATCACATATTCAGAACTCCTAATCAAAATATTAGCAAACTAAATCCAGCAATACATAAAAAATATAATCCATTATTCCATCAAAGCAAGAAGCAGAAAAAAACACTAAATAAAATTTAGCATCATTTCATGATAAAAATTCTTAGCAACTTAAAAATAAAAGGGACTGTTAATTCACTGAAGATTATCTCCAAAAATACCTACCACCATACGCATCACACTTAATGGTAACATATTAAAATCTTTTAATTGGGTATGGTGGTCCACACCTGTAATCCTAGTACTTGGGAGGCTGAGGCAGGAGGATCAGTTTCAGCAATTTAGTGAGACTGTGTTTCAAAATAAAAAATAAAATAGAGCTGGAGGTCTAGCTCACAAATAGAATGTCCCTGGGTTCAATCTCTCCTACCATTAAAAAAGAAAAGAAAAACAAAAAACCTTTACTTTGCTATTAAGAATGAGCCAGAGGTCATTGCTATCATTACTTCTAGCCGTATTGTAGTAAACATCTTCAATATCACAGTAAATAAATAAAAATGGTAAAAGATTAGGAAAGAAAGTTGAAAATAGTAATTTTTAAAGATGATATTTCTGTGTTTGTAGAAAATACTAAAGAATCTATACATAAACTTTTAGGATCAATAGTACAGTTCGACAAGTTACCTGTATGCACAACATGAAAAACTAAATTGTAGTTTTACATCCAGGCAATAATAGGTAAGATTGACATTAAATGCAAACAGTTCAAATAATGCTATGTACATATGCAAAGTTATCAATACCAATCTCAATAACATGTATGGGGAGGGAGAGGGCAGTAGGGTTTGGATAGAAACACACCAAGTGGTGTGTGCATGTATGTTTCTAACACTCTGAACCTAATTATGATACGTAATTACAATTCACCAACAAAAGTACATTTTAAAAGAAAACATGAAAAGGAGCAAACAATAAGATTTTCTAGAATTTCAAGTACTCAGGAATAAGCTAAGCTAAAATATACCCAATATCTCTGAAGAGAAAATTATAAAATTTTAATGAAGGACATTAAAGAAGACCTAAATGAAGTAGTTCTGCCATGTTTATATACTGAAAGAACTCAGTATTTCTAAGATTTCAATCCTCCTTAAATTGATGTATAGATTCAACATAAATCTAATAAAAGCCCCAGGAAGTGGTTGCATGTGTGCATATGGGAAAGTTTGTGAACTGTATCAAATTTATATGAAATGAAAAGGGCAAAAACTGTCGTGACCTCAAGAAAAATAAAGGAGGAGGATTGTTCTGTCAGATACCAATACAGTATGAGGGCAGGAAAGATACTAAGACCAGTGGAGCAAAACAGAGTCCCAAAGTGGCTGCACATATATAAATACTTGATATATGACAAGCAGCACTGCAAATGAATGAGAATGTGTGACATAGGAACAAAAAATAAAATTAAGCCTCTACTTACATCATATACAAAGTTAAAGACTTTGAGTTGAAAAATAACATTTTAAAGACATGACACAGGAGAGCATCTTCACATCTTTGGGAAAGGAAGAGCTCTCACATACACACACACACACACACACACACACACACACACACACACACACAGAGTCACACATACACACAAATATCAACAACCATAAAGGAAAATAGTTGAATTGCAATTACATTAAAATAGAACTTTACCAAAACACCATAAAAGCAGTGAAAAAATGTTTGGGATATGGAAATAAAACTTTGTGGAGCATATAACTGACAAAGATATAGACAAAAGTACAGTCTTTTTATAAACAATCTGTTCAAAAATTTTACTCATGGCCATGTTTATAGCAGCACAATGCACAATAGTCAAACTATGGAATCAGCCTAAGTGTTCATCAACAGATAAGTGGATCACAAAACTATGGCATATACACACAATGGAATTTTACTCAGTCACAAAATTATATAATTTGCAGGAAAATGGATGGAACTTGAGAATATTATGCTAAGTGAAATTAGCCAGTCTTAGAAAGTGAATAGTTGTATGTTTTCTCTCCTATGTGGAAGCTAGAGAAAAATTGGGTAGAAAAGGAGACCTCAGATAAAAGAGTAGAGACTCAACTGGAATAATGGAGGGGGTTTGGGAAGAGAGAAAGGGGGATAGAGATGTAATGAAGATAACAGTTGAAATAATGCTATGTGCATATATGAAATTATCAATATCAATCTGAATGACATATATGGGGAAGGGGAGGGAATGGGGTGGGATCCAGAAGAAAACACACCAAGTGCTGTGTGCAAGTATATTCTTATCACTCTTTACCTCAGTATGATGTGTAAGTACAGTGCACCAATAAAAGTATGTATACACACACACACACACACACACATACACACACATACATACACACACACACTCAGGCATCTACTATTTGCCAGGTACTAGTAGAGGCAGTGGAAATATATTCTAGTAGGAATATAGATGATAAACTAGATAAGTAGGGATAAAATCTACATGGCATGTTAAGCAATGATCAGTGCCTGGGAGAAAAACAACAAAGGCACATTGTTGCTGTCATCAGTAAACGTACATGTATACTCTCGATCATTCACAGGTGAATGCTCTGAGTCTGGGGGAAGTTGGGCTACTCAAAATATCTACACAAATTTGGGGAAGCTATTTCAACTGCACCTCTTTTCCCTCTGCACATCCCCCTGTGTGTACACACACATACTTTACACTGATACTTGTAGTTATAGAAAACTTTTTAAAAAGAAACAAAGCTTTTACTTCTAAAATGCAGAGACATTTAGACAGGTAGCACTGTGTTGGATTTGCATTCAATTTTAAATTGTTCATCTTAGATTTTCTTTCTGAGAATAAATGGAGAGAGACAAGTAGGAAGTGATTTACGGTGCAGCCATCAGCCACTGAGGGTGATAAATAGGAGGACTGTAGAAAGCAAATGCTCATGTGACTTATCTTATAGTTCCTAGATACTCAGCAAATAGGTACTTGTCTCTTGCTGGAAATGCATGATGTGGCTGCTGCGGTTGGAACTGTGTTAGATGCTAAGGCAGGTCATCCAAGTCTACTGTGAGATAAGTTGAAATGAAAGTATGAAAGGGAGCAGTGAGAAGAAATTGATGGTGTAGTGGGAGGATGTCTTAGTCTGTTCAAGCTAACTATGGATTGGGGGGCTCATATACAACAAACACTCATTTCTCATAGTCTTGGAGACTGGAGGTCTATGATCAAGGTATCCACAATTTGTCTGAGACTGTCATCTTTTCACTGTGTCCTCCTAGGGAAGAAGGGGTAAATATCTTTTTTTTTTTTTTTTTGGAGGGGCTCTTGTTTCAGGGCACTAATCCCTCTCATGAGAGGGACACTTTCACCTTCATAAATGTATGCCTCCCAAAAGGCCCCCATCCTGATATACCATCACCTTAGGAATCAGGATTTTAATATATGAATTTTGGGAAGACAGAAACATTCAGCCCACAACAGACGGGGTTTCTGCAGCTCATTATGCACCCAAACCAAGAGAACTCCAGATTTAACTGTGAGCTGTGAGTTCACAGACCTGAAATGAGGGTGTGACTGGGTACAAAGATAGTCATAATCTCAGTAATGAAGTAGTGGTAACCCAAAGCAAGCTCAGCTGGATTTAATGTTGGTGAGTCTCTGCATGAGAATAGGAGTAATTCCTCCATTTTCAACTCTTTTATTCAATGTTTTGAATAAAATGTTGCTTTCCTAAATAAAACAGATTTTTGCATATATGGCTCCTTCCAATTCCTTAGCAAATCAGGACATATAGTTTGACTGAAAAGGGGAGGGGAGAGTTGAAAGAACAAATACTGATAAAGCCAAGGTAGGACCAGATATTATCGAGGCAAGAAAATGTTCAGTAGAGAATCTGTTTGGAAGTGGAACTTTGCTGAGTGCATATTTTTCCTGGTTCCTGGCAATGTTTTCCATTTTTCTAGCTTAGTCACTCTTTTCCTTCTGTAATATTCTCCAAACAGCTTCAACTTTTGCCTCCAAAATGAAAGTAAATGTGTGAAGTTGACATCGTAGGAAGTCTAAATAATCAAGGCCATCTTGTATTTCTTCCTATTGCTCCCACATGCCTACATCATCCTACTTCATTCCCAGACAGGCTCAAGGTCACTAAAGTAGATGCTGGCATCATCTGGCTAAGTATCCTGTATTTAGATAATGTCTCAAAGTAAGGCTACTCTTACCTTGAAGCAAGAAAAATGTGAGACATACTAGACATATGTTCTGAAAATTCAAAAGCTTTGGAAACTTAGCATCTCTCCTCTTCTATTAATATAAATACACCAAGGTTATTGAAAATCTAGCACAGCATGTCCATATCTATTCCATGGAACCACTGAGCTGATTTTTATTTGTTTTCATCTGTCTGCAAGATCATTACTATCCTGCTGTATAATTGAATTGGTTCAGATTAGCATCAAGCCTTCTCAAAATGAATTCAGCAACAGGGAGTGGACATTTGGTAGTAACAATTATCTGCATGGACTTCTCTTTAGTGATTTTTTTCTGTAGAATATTAAGTTATTTTGTAGCTCAGTATCATCTTGATAGCTTTTATTCAATCCCCCCTTTTCGATCTGTTCCCATTCTTTCATCATTGGTACCAAAAATAAGACCCCAATTTTTGGAATGAATAAGCTAGCATATGGCAATCTTTCTCTTTATGATTGTCCCAAATCTTTGATCTCTGTAGCCCTTTCATTTGGGGTTTTTATATAAAACTGTCATTGACCTTGGAAGTACCAGCTGTCCTCTTGAAATATGAGGCTGGTAATGATGACATGCAGCACTGATAATAACAAATGGTAGTTCATATTTCAGCTGAGTTGAGATTTTATGCTCTGCTTTTAGATCCAATGTATTCAATATGGATAGAAAATATTAAAATGTAATTCAATTGGGTGATATCACGCTCTCTCACCCGCTCGCTCGCTCACTCGCTCGCTCTCTCTCTCTCTCCATATCAAGCAAGATATCTGCAACTGAAACCTACATAAAATCTACTCACAAACCAGCCCATACTGACATTGGGTTTATGAAACTCAAACTTAGAATTTGAGGCTCTTATACGGGGCAATTTCATTTTTATCTTGGTTGGAAAAATTTTACCATGACTCTCAGCTCTGTCATAGATTGTAAGGTAAACAAAAAAACCTGAATTACTTCATAGATTAGGATGCAAGTTAAGTCAAATCATGGCTTTGGGAATAGCAAATCAGATAGTAAGCAAAATAAAAGAAACTAGTTAGGACTTAAATTGAGTCAAATCACTTTTTTTACTATAAAAGAAATTTTCCATACTATTTTGAACTACTGATCTTTGGTAAATTTTTTGTCTTTATAAGCACAACCTTATATAAAATCTTCTCCTAGGACATTAAGAGACTTTCAAGGTAGAGGAAATAGAGAGGTTATTGTCAAAGGATACCGAAATCTCAACATCTCAGTTTGACAGAAGGAATATGCCTTTCTTTTTGAGATTGATTGTAGTGTGGTGAATATAGTTAATAATAATGTATTTTATTTAATTAATTAATTTATTTATTTTTTTGCGGTACTGGGATTGAACTCAGGGGCATTCTACCTCCGAGCTATACCCCCAGCCCTATTTTTTATTCTTTATCTTGAAACCGAGTCTCACTAAGTTGCGGAGGGCCTCACTAGGTAGCTGAGGCTGGCCACGAACGTGGATCCTCCGGTCTCAGCCTCCCGAATGCTGGGATTACAAGCGTGTGCCACCACGCCTGGGCCTGGCTAATAATAATGTATTTTATATTCTAGAATTACTAAGAAATTAGGTTTCAAGTGTTCTCAAAAATGATAAGTATTTGAGGTGACAGATATAGTAATTAACTTGACTTAATTATTCCACAATACATTAATAAATCACAGCATCATTTTTTACCCCACAGTTATATACTATTACAAATTTTCAATGTATGATAAAATAGAATAAATTAAAAGAAATGTTCGTATTACCTTGAGAAGAATTTGTTTATGGCATAAATAGAAAGAAGGTACAAGTTTTTTGTTTTACTTTTTAACCTTTCAAAAAGAGACTTTTGAAAGATCACATAATATGTACAATTGAATATCTTTATGTATGAGGTTAAAAAAAATTATTTAGGCTCCTTGATTCTTAGCTTTTCAGGAGGTTGGCAACCAAGTTCACACCACAACTGTGTTTTGCAACCAGTATGATAAGGATGTCACTATTTGGTGCCTATGGGGCAGGGCTCATCAAATTAAATGTGCAATGGAAGCTGTTAAACAAGGTTCAGCCACAGTTGATCTCAATGGAAAAACACATTCAGTCTTGGTTGCATTGAAGAGGGCACATTCAGAGTTCACGGCTCACCAGAAGAAAATTCTCCATGTTGACAACCATACTGGTATCTCAATTATAAGACTTACTCCTGATTCTAGAATGTTACGTAGTTTTATGAGCCGGGAGTGCTTGGATTCTGGATTTGGCTTTGACAGACCACTTCCTGAGTCTCCTCTGGTGTGTCTAATTAGAAGCAAGACTCAGATACCAACACACAAAGTGGCTAGAGCCCATATGGTGTCAGGCTGCTTTTTGCTGGTTATGATAATGTGAGCCCTCACATTTTCCAGACCTGTCCATCTGCTATTTCAACTGCAGAGTTACATCCATTAAATCCCATTTTCAGTCAGCTTGTGCCTACTTGGAGAGAGACATATGTCTGAGATGTTGAAGTGCTATTTATTTATTTATTTATTTATTCATTCACTCATTCATACTGGGGATTGGAATCAGGGGCATTCTACTTCCAAATTACACCCCCAGTTCTTTATATTTTATTATTATTTTTAAAATCTTAAAACATGATTTCACTAAATTTCTGAGAGTCTCACCAAGTTACAGAGGCTGGCTTTGAACCTGCAATCCTCCTGTCTCAGCGTCCCAAGTACTGGGATTACAGGCATGTGCCACCATGCTCAGCTGGAGTACAATTTCAATTAACATGACCTGCATGCCTTAAGAAAGACACTTCCTATAGAACAGGACCTAACTACAAAGAATGTTTCCATTGGAATTGTTGGCAAAGACTTGGAGTTTACAGTCCTATGATGATGATGATGATGATGATGATGATGATGTGTCTCCATTCCTGGAAGATCATAAAGAAAGACCACAGAAAAAGGCGCAGCTGCTGCTGATCCAGTTGAAAAGGCTGATGAACCAATGGAACATTAAGTGATAAAGCAGTCTGCCTATGTGTTATCAAATATGTAAGAATTCAGGACTCATCCTGATGACAGCAATCTATACTTTAACCAACTGACGCAGAGTGGTAGTATGCTATGTTTTAGGAAATAGTCCAGGTGTGAGTATTTTCTGAGCAACCGCACTGAAAACATATTATGGAGAGTATTTTTCTTTTAGAAGGCCTATATAATCACTTTCTAAAAGTATAGGTATCAGTACAAATGCTTTTATATGAAGGAAATAGCATCCTTGTGGTATTTAAGACATCTGTGAAATAAAATTATTTTACCTCCAAAGAATGAATAAACTAATTAATTTAAAGTTAAAATATCTTTTCATTTAAAACAACAACAATAACAACGAAGAAACATCTGAGATTAAAGAAGTTCTTATGGAGAACAGGACATGGTGTTTAAATTTAACCAGCCTATGGATAAGGGAGAACCCCAGCAACGCCCTCCAAGGACAGACTTGTTGCCCCAGAGGATGAGATGTCCTTGGCAGAGCTGTCAGCTGTCAGCTCCTTCAGGACAGCCCAGCTGTAGAGAGAAGCCTTGCGTAAAGCCATAGCTGTGCAAGATGGCCCACATCCAGTGACTCATAAAAGCAGGAGTGTAAAGGCCTGATCCTTTTCATCCAATTAGGGACCATCACGACTGGCCATTTAATTCCAGAGTTTCCTGTGGAGCCAGCCAAGGCTGTGGTCAGATTATATTACAGCTCAGTTTCTCTTTCTGCCCCAATCCCATTCTCTTCCCTCCTTGCCACAGGAATATATTTCCATAAGGTACTCCTAATAGATATTCTGTACAGTAATTCAGTTTTAGAAACTAACCTGCAATAGTGCTAAAAATCAAGAGGAGTGAATGATTCTGGCCTTGGAAGTTTCTGATGAAGATATCTACTTTAAGAAAAGAGAGGACTGGAGGATTTGGGTTCACAGCCAGCCTCATCTACTTAGTGAGGCCCTCTGCAACTTAGATCCTGTTTCAAAATAAAGAATAAAAAATAAGACTGGGGGTCTAGGTCGGAGGTAGAATGCCCCTGGGTTCAACCCCCAGTACAACAACAAAAAAAAAAAAGAAAGAAAAGAGAGGAAAATATATGGTATGTGGAAGTAGGGGTGACTGGGGGAATGTGATGGCTAATATTTTGTGTCAACTTGATTGGGCTATGGGATGGCCAAAATTTGGTCAAACTTTCTGGGTATTTCTGGATGCGATGAAACTTAAATTGATAGAATGAATAAAGCAGATTGTTCTTCCTAAAGTAGACAGGCCTCATACAATTAGATGATGGCCTGAATAGAACGAAAGGATAATCCAAGGAAGTGAAAATCTCTTCTGTCTGACTGCCTTTGAATTAGAACATTGGCTTTCTTCCTACTTATGGATTCAAATTGAAATAACATTTCCTCCTAATTCTAAAACCTGCTTGCTTTTGGACAGGTGTTATACTCTTGGCCCTTGTGATTTTCAAGTCTTCAGACTTGGACTAAACTAAGCTATTAGCTATCATGGGACTTTGGCTTGCTAATTCGCCATGCAAAGCTTGAGACCTGAAACATACCAGCCACCTTATTCATGTGAGCCAATTCCTTATAATAAACCATATATACATACACAGACACACATCCTGTTGGTTTTGTTTCTCTGGAAAACCTTGACAAATACAGGAGAGGATGACTTTAGAGAGCCTTGGAGAGAGTGGGATTCTAAAGACTCAAAATGGATACCTAGCCAGGCGTGGTGTTGCACACCTCTAACCCCAGTGTTTGAGAGGCCAAAACAGGAGGATTGAAGGTTTGTGGCCAGCCTCAGCAACTCAGCAAAGTCCCTCAGCAACTTAATGAGACCCTGTTTCAAAATAAAGAATAACACAGGGCTTGGGGTGGAGCTTAGAAGTGGAATGCAAAAAAAAAAAAAAGGAAAGAAGGAAGGAAGGAAGAAAAGAAAAGTAAAACCCTGAATGCCAATAGAAAAGAGAAGTCACCATTCATAGATACCTGAGCACCTTTTGGGTCAGCAACAGAAAGTGTATGAAAAAGAAACATGTTTATAAACCAGTCCTTTACTTTTTGAATGTCTGTCTGTCTCTGTCTCTCTGTCTCTCTCTCGCACACAAGTCTTGCCAGCTGTGTTTCTTCTGGTTGGATTCAGGAGAGGACCTTCGGTTGAAACCTCCTATGCAGTATACTCTGCACTCAACCACAGGTACTCCCAATTCTTCAGTAAGTCTTTCCCTCAGAGAAGGGGTCTCAACAGTAGAACTGTCAGAATAACTTGAGATTGGTAAAACCCACTTCTGGTTATGCTAGTGTAGCAGTTTATTTCTGAAAAATAAGTCACTTTCTTTCCACATGATCAGTGCCTCACTTGCTCCAAGGGCTGCCTTATTTTCCTGAGAGGGACTCCCATCCAGAGGAAAAAGCTGATAGTTTTGGTCTGACATAGGGAATAAAATTCTTATACTTGTTTCTACCCAAAATAAGGAAAGCAGAAAGAAAAATGTGTGCTTCTCCTCCTCTTGTATTACTACGCTTGGTGACTGTGAGCCAGACACCTAAATATTAACAAGACAGCTGTCTTAGTAATGGTTCAATAAATAGAAGCTCTTTACAGAGTAGCAGAGAGGAGAAAAGGAATAAACTTTTCTATCAGAAATTCCCATTAAGTCCTGGAGTTTGCATTGAAGATATATTAGACTATATTACATAGTGTTCCTACTAGAGGAAAATTGCTTCTGAAAGAAAGAAGAGGAAGCAAAGGAAAAATTTAGAGGGAAATCCTTCTCATTTCATCAAACAAGTGAAACAGATGGAGAAATAATTTGTAAAGAGAATTTCTCAAGGCAAAGTTTTTATTTAGAATTTTAAATCTTGTTGTGAATCCCAAATCCAAGCTCAACTGTTCTTGTGGTTGATTAAAAATGAATATTCAACTCCTGTGTTAGCACTTTCTTTCTGTTAGTGGTGGTGAGGGCGATGACGTTGATAGCAAACAATTTTCATGATAGCTAACATTTTTCTGTCAGGCATTATTCTAACTGAACGAGTAAGCATGATGTGACCTTCCTTAAATTTATTTATACCATAGGAATAGTATGCTTTTTTCCCAGCACTTAACCTAGGAAGTAGATGAATCCATGCATTTTTTTCAGATTTTTTTTATTGCAAGGTTGCTGAATGCAACCAATGCATTGAAATTGCAAGGGTTTTTTTGGTGCATTGTAATGTACAGAGTTATAGAAGCATACATGTACACAACTCTTGGAGTACTTCCCAAGGAGTCCCATCCTCTGTCTTCTCTTCCCCCTCCCTGTACATGTCATTGAGATTGGGATTGGTAACTTTGTATACTTGTGTAGCATTATTTCAACTGTTATACTTTACATCTTTGTCCTCCTCCTCCCTTCCCTAAACCCCCTCAATCACTACATTGGAGTCTCTGCTCTTCTACCTGATGATGCCCTTATTTTAATAAGTCTATCTTAAATTTCCCTAACTCCTATGTGCACCTACAGAGGACGAAGTTTATTTGGATTAATGGGGGCATGGTGGGCTTACATCTTCTAGAGCTATCTTTCTGGGCAGTTAGTGTAGAATAAAAATTTAATAATTGCTCAAAAAATCTAGTTGGCATACCAGATATACTTAACTCTTCTTCTGGTAGCCTTCTGGTTGTTTCAATTCAATTTAACAAACAATTATTAGAATCTCTGATTTAGGGATTCTGTGAACAGAAAAAAAGACATGGGGGATATTGTCCTCTGTCAAGAGATTTACAGTCTGTTTGGAGGGCTGGTACATACACACAGAGTGGGTAGTGAATGACCCAAGGCAGGGCATCATTAAATGTCACAGCGCTCTAGCTTTGATAAGAGGAGGGACCATCAAGGACTGGAGCCAAGAGGAGAAGATGTGGAGACGAGGCTTGATCAGCAAGAGGATGAGTAAAAGGAAAGAAGGTAGCTGGAGATGCCAACAGGAGAAACTATTTGCAATAAGCCCTAGGCAAAAAGAGCACAGAATGTTACCTTTTTTGTGAAGAGGATAATTGCCGGGAGCCAGACCTCCAGGCAGTGGGGTTGGGGGTCCCTCGACAGGTGGGGAATGAGACGAGATCTCGAGAGTACGCTCACACCGCATACAGTGTTGAAGCGCATCTGTTTATTTCTTGTAGTAGCTTTTTTTATATTATCTTTTACAGTGAGGCATATAGAACAGGAATTTTTACAGACTTGTTTTTCCTAAGGTCAAGTGGATACATCTTTAACTAGAAAAGTCATTTCTCATGGTATTTGATGGGATTAAGAAAACAGTAAAGGTTACAGAATACAATACATATATAAAAATTCTTTTAGTACAAAGCAGTGTTAAAGGTTAACAACGAAGAGTTTCTATCCATTTGTTTAAATCTTCACTATTTGTTTAGCTCCTGTAAGCAGTGTTTTTTATCTTTTTCTCAGGCAGCTGGAGTTAGTTAATGTGTGGTAGAGAAGGGGCAAACTACCTGTCTTAAAGCTTTCTTTACTCATAGATAAAATAGTAGACCTAAGTTTCTTTGGTTAATTTATTTTGTTTCTAACCTGTGTGCTGATAGGGAACATAAGGCTATTTAGTAACTAAGCTTGCAAAGCCCATTTCCTGATGTTTGTAAAAGGTTAATGAGTATCTTATAGGTTTTCCTGAGGCACTGCTTTTTCAGCTAATTTTGAGGAATCATAATCCGTCCAGCCATCTTGTGTTTCTAAGAAATTTTCCTTTATAATTAATGTGAAAGCAAAACCCAAAGCATCACAAATTTCCAGAATATAACATAAAGCAAAGTGGGATATGCCATGCATTCCTTCTTTTGGAATCGTCTGCCTTGCAGGACTCCAGTGGACCGAGCCTTGCTCAAGATCCAGCTATTAAGGTGCTATGGCAGATAATACTTTCTGACTCTAACTCTTTATAACATGAAACAACAGATCATTAAAAACAACAATTGATATAATGATTACTGATAATTCAAAACAATAACTATAAATATAACATGGATTAGCCCCCAATTTTAAGGAAAAAATGTAAACCCAGATTAACCTTTTATGTTGAAATAACCCACTGATATTTTTAGTAGTGAATATATGGAAATCATTTTTAAAGATATTTTTGGTTTATGTTACTGTATATGGTAAAGAGTTTAAGAGATCTAGAGTACATGCAGTTAGTTGCTCCCTTCTTAAGGTTTCCATAGTATTTCACACTTAGCTTTTTTAAATGCTCATCACCTTGTTTGTTTTTTAACTGATATTCATTTAGCCATGCTATCATTGCTCATTACTGCTTAATTACTTTACCCGCCCTTCCACCTCCCTCCATCCTTCTCTCTCTCTCTCTCTCTCTCTCTCCCCCTTTCTCTCGCCCCTAAGAGTCTCTCTATGTTGCTGAGGCTGGTCTCAATCATGTGATCCTCCTGTCTCAGCCTTCCAAGTACTGGGATTACAGGAGTGTGCCACCACACCTGACTCATTCCATTCTTCAGTATGACCTCATGTCCCTCATAACAGCTGAGCTGTTTACTTAGCAAGAATCAGTTGGGCTGGCTCCCAAACTTTAATGCAACTGTCTTGGTTATTGCAATTTTACATTTTAAATATTGTATAAACTCATAAAATATATATATATATATATATATATATATATGCAAAAGGAGTCATTTCTATGAAAACAAATGAATGACTTAAAAACTATTAATAAAGCCAATCCACTAAAAACTCCTCGTGAAATAACTATAAGTAACACAACTGTATGCTTGTAATCCCAGCATTTAGGAGACTGAGACTGGAGGATCCGGGTTCACGGCCAGCCTCAGCTACCTAGTGAGACACTCCGCAATTTAGTGAGACCCTGTTTCAAAATAAAGAATAAAAAAATAGGGCTGGGGGTATAGCTCGGAGGTAGAATGCCCCTGAGTTCAATCCCCAGTACCGCAAAAAAAAAAAAAAAAAAAAAAAAAAAAAAAACCTGAGCAAAAACATCAGGCAGCATTTTATTCAGATCAATGGCAAGTATTTTAAATTCCTGCTCCACATTAGAGAACTTGAAATTAAATGTGGTTTACACACCAAAAGTTGGAGTCAGACTTTTTTGATTCTACATCAAAATATGGGGCAATTAAGGTACATTCCTTTGTGTTAAATGAGAAAAATAACTATCTATGTATGTATCATCCTTTGTCTCTCTACTTTGGCCTATTTTATTTCTATTAACTGAATAACTAGTTCTAATTACAAATAAGAATAAATCTAGTGTCTTAGGATTATTGGTTTACAAGCTCCCATGTGCTCTGAAATAAGTAAAAATCCCAATGCAAGAACACTGGACTCTGAAGACCAGATATTTCAATGGGTTGCAGAGAACCATGACAATCAGGGGCTTACAACTTGGAAATGTTATGAACTAGGAAAATTTACAATAAAAATTTTCTCAAGTAAAATCACTAAATAAACCTATTATGTGTTATGACCAATATGTTATAGGACAACATTAGTCCTCAAAAAAATAAAAAACAGGAGGCGCCTGTTGTGATGTTACATACCTGTAATCACAGTACTTGGGAGGCCAAGAGAGGAGGATTGCAGGTTGGAGGACCACCTCAGCAACTTAGCAAGGACATCAGCAACTTAATGAGAGCTTGGTAAAAATAAAATAGGTCTGGAGTGTAGCTCAGAGGTAGAACATCCCTGGGGTCAATCCCCAGCATCACACACAATCCAGGAAGATCAGTTGCTGGACATTCCATTAAATGGAATATTAAGTAGTACCATTCAAAATTCACTACATTGTCCTTATTTTGCCCATATTGAACATCAAACCTTCATTTACAATCTTTGCTGATTCAAAGGTTGGAACTTCTGAACTCCCACGAGTGACAGTTGTTTCATGCAGTGTTCCTACAACTTGAGTAATGTGGATTTTCATTTAAATGGAAAGGTATTCTCACAATGACTCCTACACATTGTTTTACATTATTTTATTGTAATGGAAAATAAATATGCACATATTTTATTTGAATGTAAAAGAAATATGTGCTCACAGCTCCCATCCAACTAAAAAGCAAAAGCGATTTGCAAATTAAATACTAACAAAACTGCACAACCATTAAAATTCAAATTAACAACATTAATTTAATGTAATGCATGATATTGCTTTATTGGAACTATATTGCTGATGTAAGATTTAATATATAAGGATGCAGCATCAGGTCAGTTTCTATATAAAATCATTTTTTATAGTTTGACTTTAACAATACTAATATAAGAAAAAATGTTTGGTCTTTTAGCTATGATTTTATTTCCTAGTTTAGAATGAATAGGCTTCCTATAAAATCAAAGCTATTCCAGTGAATAATGATCCTAGGATGATTTTCAAGCACTCACTCTGTAAATTGTTTACTTTAGGTTTAATACTGTGGTGTTTGAAAAAAATCTGTGTATGGGTATTTAATCCAATTATTAAATAATGAATGCCTCATAACATATTTATTGTTAATAAATTATTCTTGCTTAATATCTGAACAATATACCCACTTGCAAAATAAGCACACTATGAAATGATAGGTTGCTTTCCTCCTTTTTAATTCTGCATGCCTATACCATCCAATTGATGACTCAATTCTCTGACCACTTTTCTCTATAGTCTTATGAATTTGAAACCAGGTAGCACTCCACAGGACCATTTAATGCAAACACAATCATAAGTATAAACACAAATTCAGGCATTAGAGGTGATAGGCAATAATCTGTTAGAAGGCAGTAATTTTGATTTGGGGCAACAATTGAGATTCTATAGAATGTATAGAATTTTTGGCTGAAGCTTTTTTTTCTCCATTTATATTGGCTTTTATAGCCAAGTTCAAAGCTATATAAGAGATCTACCATACTGTTGGTTTTTTTATACTTTTATTTGGCGCATTGTAATTATATATTATATTGGGGTATAGAGTGATAGGAACATATATGCATACCTTTTAACTTTATGTTTTTATTTCATGGGCAAACTTAAAAATAATGTAGGCATATTGTGATATCAAAATTACAACCTTCTAACAGATTAATGCCTTGTAATCCTAAAGACTGATCATAACAACTCTTTCAACTATTCATATCCACCATTTTAATGCAAAAGCAAGCATAAATAAAACATGAATGAGTGGACATGACTGTGTTCCAATAAGATTTCCTTTTCAAAATCAGCCAGCAGGCAAGATGTGGCCCACAGGTTTTGATTTGTCAGCCTCTATTCTGGAGGATGGAGCTACAATATTGAAAGAATCTAAATCCTTGTATCACTGCATGGAAAATTGTCTCTGACAAATAAGAAATCCACTTAAGTGAGAAATAAATTTTAATTTAGTTTGAGTTCATATATATTTTTAAAAATCTATTTCTTGGACTGTGGTGGTGCACACTTGTAATCCCAGAACTTAGGAGGCTGAGAGAGGAGGATCACAGGTTTGCAGCCAACCTCAGCTACTTAGTGAGGCCCTCCACAACTTAGTGAGACCCTGTTTCAAAATAAAGAATAAAAAATAGGGATGGGGTGTAGCTGAGCACTATTTCATGCAGTGCTTAGTGTCATCTATCCAACAAAAATTAATAAATTGGAACATGATGCTGCCATAATGAAAAAAAACCCTAAAATATATGATACTGGCTTAGAGACAGGTAGTAGGCATGGAGAAAACAAGTATCTGATCCTGGATTGATGGAGACATAATGGAGATTTGTAACAGTGAAATATTTGGCAAAACCATAACCTGCACTAGCTTGGAAGAAAAACAAAGTGCCTTCTGAGTTTGTAGATCTGGGTGTGGGGGCACAGGGGGTGAGAAGGATGATTGGGAAAAGCGAGAATCTTAATGTGCGTTTGCAGTTGCTTGGTGACCACATTTAGTAAGATATTACAAGAAAGTGCTGAGCTCAGGCAAAGACCATCTGATTAAAAACAAGAGGTAAAAAGGGAATGGAAAGAGTCCAGAAATGTGGGGCTTTCAGAGGAACAATAAGGCTCCTCAGTCAAATAAAATGATTCAACCCTAAGGTAAAGATAGAATTGAGGATGTTGCTCTTTCACCTAAGCCTGTGAGAGAAACTCTCTTTAGAGAGTTCCTTTATTTTTATTATTTATTTATTTATTTATTTTGCGGTACTGGGGATTGAACTCAGGGACATTCTACCTCCGAGCTATACCCCCAGCCCTATTTTTTATTCTTTATTTTTTAAACAGGGTCTCACTAAGTTGCAGAGTACTTCACTAGGTAGCTGAGACTGGCCACGAACTCGGATCCTCCAGTCTCAGCCTCCCAAATGCTGGGATTACAAGCATGCACCACCACACCTGGCTAGAGAGTTTCTTTAAATTGAGAGATAAAGACCTATGGTAAAAAAAGCAAAGAAATAGAGTGAACTTGAGAGCCATATATAGGAAAGAACTTGGTTACACATGGAATGGACTGGAAACAAGTAGATTAAAACCTACTAAGTATCTCAGGGCCCTGTATTGCCAAAGGAATATTGTGCTATTATTTCCTTCCTATAAAAAGATTATATATATTTTCCCATTGCCTTAAGACTTGCAATGACCACTTAAAGGAGGAATATACTTCCCTACCCCACTGACATTAGACTTTTCCCAGTGGAATGTGAGAAGTAATGCATGCCATGATGCCCTACATATGCTTTAGAAGCCGGCACCTAAAGCATGACTCTGCTGAGTCCACACAGAAGTTGATCTTTCCATGTGAATGAAGAAGTTCTGTGGAATAAAGATGGCATTTAATGTAAGCAAGAGACAAATCTTTATTGTTGCAAGCCACTGAGATTTGGGTGTTGCCTGTTACTTTTAGCAAAACTTAGCAATAGCTGGCTAATAGGTAAAGAGATTACACCTCTGACTCAAAATCTGTGACTGATTTCTGTTTTAAACCTTAGCCCCCATATTACATGAAGAGTAAGAAGGCTATGGGCACTTGGTCAGCTTCCAAAGATTGTGTATATTTCAGATGTGACTATAGAAGATAACAGACAGGGAAGAATATCTGAAAAAGAGAGTCAAAGATGAACAAGGGAATGCTCCTGAGAGCAAAACCAAGGTCTAAGGGAATTCTCAGGTTCCTGAGCTATAGGTTCCTGACAATGCCTACCGAGTCTAGAAACCAATACATAGGAAAAGAAAACACAGAATGGTTGAGCAGAGATAGAATGTATGCAATAAGATTTCTCATTTGGACAAAGAGAACTGGGTAGTACATAGCAGTCACAGGACCACATCAGTATGTAATCTTTCTGGGTAGGCATTGTCTCTGTTATTCACCCAAAATTATCCCAGTGTATTCCTTCCCATGCACAAATCTTTATGTCATCTTCTCTCAATTTGCAACCTTCACTGGACACTCTATACTCTGCTCTTGCTTTTACTTCCAACCCTTGCTTTTTATTCTGGACCTGCATTGCACCTCTCTGACTCCATGCAGCACCCTGCAGCACTATGCTTCTCCTCTCTTGCTCTGTCCAACACTCCAGCCCAGCTTCCACATATCTACATTGAATCCTTTGGGAAAAGGAAATTCTGTATTTTAATAGATTTAAAGCTGACTCCCTCTTACCTTCAAGTAAAGAATGAGATATTCAGAGACATGCTGTGGTTTCCTTGTTCAGGGAACTCAGATACACACTTGGCCCAAGGCCACTACTGCACACATGAATAACCAACCTCCATTGATACACATACTAGAAAGCCTGTCAAGATGTTAACAGACTAATGGAGTTCTTTATTCATTTCCCTCATTCATTATCCTCAGCTTTTTCTGCTTGAAACTATGAGCCACTTGAGGGCCCAGACTTTGGCTTGTTTATTCTTAACTTCTAGAAGAGAGCCTGGCACAGAAATATTTGTTTAATAAGCCACTGAAGACCCATGTATGCCATATGAAATTCCACCACCAGCACTGTTTAGATCTTATTTAAGCCTCTACTTCACCCCTCCCCCATTCATTAAAATATATCTAGGTTTGCAACCAAGAGGCAGGGGAACTGCTCCTGGGTAGTGAGCTCCAGTGAGCAATTGAACTCATATTATTTTGCACCTGAGCTTCAGCAAAGTAGACATACTCATCTCACTGCTCAGAATCAAGGACTTTTGCAAATTCAAAGGCATCAACTTTGGTAGCAGTCCCTCTGCTCTCTACCAACTTCCACAAGCACCTTGGTGTTCTGTTAGGATTACTATGGTATAACATGATTACCATATGAAACAATTAAATTCTCATATTAATATATCTCATGGATCAGTTCTGTGAAACTTTGGGTTTGACAACCCGAGGCTTTCAGAGAATCTACAACTTTGAGTAAAACAAAAAAGGATAAGAAATGGTAATGGCTTCACAGAAACATCTCAATCAGTTCTGGTATTTAATGGTACTGTTCAGCTGGTCCAATATCCCTGTCATATTTCAATGAGTTATAAATGGTATAGTCCATGACTTTCTAGACAGAAAAGTTTCCATATGCTTTCACCCTCCAGTGAACACTTGGTTTATAGGATGTTTGTCACAGTGCCACCTCCTGTCCAAATATGAGAAGTGGGGGTTAAAAAGCTTGGTGGTGTCGTTGGCTGGATCATGGTGTTTTGTCCACCTAAGATGATTAATGATGTCAGAGAAAGTTATTGCAATGTTAATATGGGAGTACCTTATAAAATCAAGAACTCCAAATTAAGCTGGGTATGGTGACATGCAACTATACTCTCAGCTGCTCTAGAGGCTGAAGCAGGAAGATCACAAAATTAAGGACAGCCTGAGCAACCTAGTGTACCCTTTTTAAAAATAAAAAATAAACAAGGGATGGGGTCATAGCTCAGTGGTAGAAAGCTTGTCTATCATATTTAAGGTTCTGGATTCAACCCCCAGCACTGTAAAAACAAAAAAACAACAACAAACAAAACAAAACAAAGTCTGAATTATTCCAAAGATGTTCCAGTTTTAGGTGATTTCAGCTCTTTTTCCTTTCATTTCTATAACCTGGAAGTTCTCAAAGTGTGTTCCTCAGACCAGCATTATTACCTAGAAATTCATTAGTAACTTATATTTTCAGGACACATCTCAGGCTTACTGAATCAGAAATTCTGAGCAGGGCATGGTGGCGCACGCTTGTAATCCCAGCATTTGGGAGGCTGAGACCGGAGGATCCGGGTTTGTGGCCAGCCTCAGCTACCTAGTGAGGCACTCCGCAACTTAGTGAGACCCTATTTCAAAATAAAGAATAAAAAATAGGGCTGGGGGTATAGCTCGGAGGTAGAATGCCCCTGAGTTCAATCCCCAGTACCACAAAAAAAAAAAAAAAAAAAAAAAATTCTGGTGGAAGGGTCCAGTATTCTGTGTCTAACTAGTCCTCCAGATAATTATAATGCATGCTCAAGTTTTGGAATGATTGATTTTAGGGAGGTCCATGATGGTGGAATAGAGAGAGGCAGAGTGTTTTGGTTGCTCTGAGAGGGAAGACTCCTTCTTGATTTGAGAAGAAAAGCAGTCAGAACTCAACAGAAGAAAGACAATGGAAATATGATAGAATTGGATGCATCACAGAGAGGAGAGGACTGAGAAGAGCTCTATGTATATCATCTGGTAAGCAGAGGGTGAAGATGACACTACCTTGGTGAGCCCACGCTGGGGCTGGTGGCTCCCAGGACCTGGAAACTCTCAGAGACCAACTCCAGCAAAGGAGAAGCTAAAGCTTCTTGAGCAAGTGATTGTAGAGAACCAACATCAGAAAGCAATCACAGTCTTTTCTCTACACTCAACTACCTCAAGAAAGAGACTCCTCAGACTGCCCAGACAAATTGCCCAGTGAACTCCTGCAGCTGCAGATAAACTCATCTGGACCAAGAAACTATACACCCTTCCTGCAGGGACACAAGTGGCTATAACCACCTTTATCAAGCTCACTGTGAATCTCCAGATAGCCCAGCCAAACCACCCAGAGAACAAACCCCTGTGACTGTGAATGAATGCCTTGGGACTGAGAAATAGACTTTCCCACAGGGACCTGAGAGGCTACAACAGAGCTTTCCAAGACTATGAATTTAAAAAACATCCCAGTGGGAGCCTGAATGGCTGCAGGGATTCGCATTGCAATGACTAAACCTTTGGAGTCTGTAAGTTTGCAAACCATTCCTGCTGAGGTGGATGTGGGGGCTTCAGTCAGATACAGCAGAAACATGAATTAGCAGACAGTCCCTAAAAACACTCAGGCAGGACCTACAGTCAGCAGCCTACTTTCCCCTGCAGGGCCTTCAGTTATCACTGCAGAATCCCCAGTAATGATGTCTGTGGGGTGAAATAACTCAGCCAACCATGATGCAGGCTCAGAAGGATATAAACACTTGCCTAGCCTTCTTTGGGTGCCATGAGTACCACGGCTGACAAGGTCTTATGTGATTTAGGCTGAACAGAACAGCACTGTTGTTCCTGGGGCTAAAAAATTCAGCCACCCACACCCCAGGCTCAGAACAGTACAGTCTTTCTCCTTGCAAAGTTTGGGCCCCATAAGCAGGGAGACCAAGGGCCAGCAAGGTTCCATGTGATCGCAGGTAGCAGAGGAGCAGCAGAATTCCTGAGGCAATTTGACTCAAACAGGCTGGCAAAGCTACAATGTCTTGGACAGCAGAATTTGAGCCTGGTGGTGAACATAGAGGCCATAGACTGACATGGCTTCACATAATCTCAACCAGAAAAAGTGGTGAGGTCTTGGACCATCAAAACTCAGAAAACTGGGCTTCAGGCTTGGAACAATATAATCTATGGCCCTGATAAGCTTGTCTTCTGCAACCACAGAGGCCACATGCCAGCCATGTGAAGGGTTTCATGTGATTGCAACCAGTTGAGCAGCAGTGGTATGATTAGGGCATTAAATAATAGCTAGCTGGGCCACAGGCTCAGAACCTTATAGTCTCTGGCACTGCTAAATTTGGGTCCAGACAGCATGGAGGTTTGCATGGAGATTGCTGATTTCCTATGCTTATTAAAAATTATATCCTGTTAAAGAGGTTTTGGGGGACCAATTCAAAATTCTGATTATATGATATAGATTTCTTGAGGCAAATATATATCCCTGGGCATAGGACTTACTATTAAGGATAACAAATAGACATAGGACTCCCACAAAGAAAGGAAGAGGATGCCAAGACAACAGAGACACAAATCTAAGAATCATGAAAACAAAGACCAATGAGGCAACAATAAACTCCTACCACACAATAACAATGGAAATCACCAATACAGAGCTGCAGAAAATTTCAGAACAAGATTTCAGAATTTTTATTTTCAATATGATCAAAGATCTTAGAAATAAAAAACAGAGCAAATGTACAGGATATAAGAGAATATATTAATAAAGAAATTGAAGCCCTTAATAAGAACCAAAAAGAGGACCTGAGCAAAATGAAGAAGACAATAAATGAAATAAAGACCTCAATAGAAACCATCTCTCGCAGACTAGATGACATAGACAATACAGTCTCACTCTTAGAAGACAGCTCATTCAAAACTGACCACACAACAATATAGAGAAGACCATAAGACAAAATGATCAGAACATTCAAGAAATACGGTATAATATGAAACATCCTAACTTTAAGATAATAGGCATTGAAGAAGGAATGGAAGCAAAAACTAGTTATTAGAAACTTCTTCAGAGAAATATCAGAGTTTCCCAAATATTGAAAATGAAATGGATATCGACATATAGAAGACATACGGAACTTCAATAAGACAAAATCAAACTTTTCCACATAATAATAAAAATGACAAAGGTAGAGGTTAAAGATAAAATCTTAAATGCATTAAGAGCAAAAGGATGGGTGACATTCAGGGCAAAACAATAAGAATCACTCCGGACTTCTCAACCCAAATCATGAAAGCCAGTAGGGCTTGTTATGATGTACTCCAAACCCTGAAAGAAAATAACTTCCAACCAAAATTGTTATATTCAGCAAAGATATCTTTCAAAATTGATGGAGAAATAGGAACCTTCCAAGACAAGCAGAAACTAAAAGAATTCATGACTACCAGGTAGGCACAAGAGAAAATACTTAAAGAAATAAGACACAAAGAATAAAAAAGAAAGATCAGAGCCAGAGAATAGATGAATTCTGCCAGATGAGCAACTAAGAGAAGGAGAAACAACACTACATCAAATACAAAATTAAAACTCAAAATGACAGAAAACAAACTCACCTCTCAATAATAACATTGACTGTCAAAGGTCTAAACTCACAGATTAAAAGGTATAGACTGGAATGTGAATTAAAGAACATAATCCAACTCTATGCTGCTTGCAAGAAAATCACCTTACCAGCAAAGATATTCACAGGTTAAAGGTGAAAGAATGGACAAAGATATCCCAGGCAAATAGAGACCTAAAACAAGGAGGGGTAGAAAACCTCATATCTGACCAAGCAGACTTTAAGCTAAAATTTATCAGAAAAACAAAGTGGGACATCTCTTACTCATAAAAGGAACAATTCATCAAGAAGATAGAATGATAGTAAACATTTATTCCCTAAATGTGGGTGCACCTGCTTTTATAAAACAAATTCTTCGAGACATTAAGACTCAGATAGACCCCAATAAATAACACTGGGAGACCTCAACACACCTCTCACATCACTAGATCGATCTTATGGACAAAAGATCAGAAAAGACATTTCAGACTTAAAGAACACTGTAAGTCAAATAGACCTAATAAACATACAAAATGTTCCAACATCTGAACACATATTCTCAGCTGCTCATGGAAACTTTTCAAAAATAGACCAGCAAGTACCAGCACATTCAAAAGATTCCATGCATCTTTTTAGATCATAATGGAATGAAAGTAGAAATCAACAGCAGGAAGACCCAAAGGAATTACATAAGGAATTACATGGAGAGTGAATGACATCCTTTTGAATGAAGATTGGATCATAGAAGAAATAAGGGGAGAAATTTTAAAAATCCAAGAATTATATAAAAATAGAGACACCAAAATCTATGGGACACATTGAAGAGGAAAAATTATAGCACTGAGTGCCCACATAAGAAAAATCAAAAGTCACTAAATAAACAACCTGAGGACACACCTTAAGGATCTTAAAAAAAACAGGAACAGACTAATCCCAAAGCCACCAAAAGGGAGGAGATAATTAAAATCAGAGCAGAAATCAATGAAATAAAGAACAGAAACCAAAACAAAAGCTGGTTCTTCAAAAAGATTAATAAGATTGATAAATCCTTAGCATCTAACCAAAAGAAAGAGAGAATCAACCCAAATTATTAAAACTAGAAATGAAAAAGGAGACATCACACCAGACAGTGGGAGGAGATCCAGAGAATCATCAGAAACTATTTTGAAAATTCATATTCCAATAAAATGGAAAACATGGAAGAAATCGATAGATTTCTTTATACATACAACCTACCAAAATTGAACCAAGAGGATATAGAAAACCTAAGAGGACCAATAGAAAGCAAAGAGACAGAAACACCAATAAAAAGTCTGCCATCAAAGAAAAGCACAGATTCAGATGGGTCTCTAACTGAATTCCACAAAACCTTTTTAGAACAAAACCCAATACTTAACAAGTTATTCTGTGAAATCAGAAGTGATAGAAGTTCCTTTTATGAGGCCAGTATCACATTAATACCCAAACCAAATAAAGATACCTCAAGAAAAGAAAATTACAGACCAATATCATTGATAAACACAGATGCAAAAATTCTAAAAAACATACCAGTGATATGCATTCAAAACCATATTACAAAAATGGTACACCAAAACCAAGTTGGTTTCATTTCAGGAATGCAAAGCTGGTTCAACATATGCAAATCAATGCATGTAATTCACCACATTAATAGAACTAAGGATAAAAGTCACATGATAATCTGAATAGACACTGAAAAAGCCTTTGACAAAATTTAACACCTATTCATGTTTAAAAAAAACCTGCAGAAAACTGGAATAGAAAAGACTTATCTCAACATCATAAAGACCATATACAACAAACTCAAAGCCAACATCATAATGAATGGGGGAAAAGTGCAGAAATTCCCTTTAAAATCAGGAACAAGACAAGGATGCCCACTATCGCCACCCTTTTCAGTATAGTACTCGAGACTCTAGCCAGTGATAAATCAAGAGAAGGAAGTCAATGAAATACAAATAGAAAAAGAAGAACTTAAATTATTTCTATTTTCAAATGTCATGATCCTATATGTAGAAGACCCAAAAAATTCAGCCAAAAGACTTCTAGAGCTGATTAACAAATTCAGCAAATTAGCAAAATACAAAATTAATCTAAAAAATCCAGTAGTTTTTCTATATGCTAACCATGAATCTACTGAAAAAGAAATCCAGAAAACATTTCCATTCATAATAACTTCAAAACAATAAAATATCTAGGAATTAATCTAACAAAGGAGATAAAAGACCTCTATGATGAAAATCATAAAACAGTAAAGAAAGAAATTGAAGAATATCTTATAAGCTGGAAAGATCTCCCTTGCTCTTGGATAGGCAGAGTAAATATTATCAAAATGGCCATTTTACCATAAGTTATATATATACATATATATATGCAATCTCTATTAAGATGCCAATGTCATTCTTTGCAGAGCTCGAAAAATCTGTGCTGTTTCATATAGTAAAACAACAGACCCAGAAAGCAGTTCTCAGCAATAAGAACAATGCAGGAAGCATCACAATACCTGACTTTAAATTATACTACAGAGCTATAGTAATAAAAACAGAATGGTATTGGCACAAAAACAGACACATAGACCAATGCAACAGAATAGAAGATAAACAAACAAATCCACACACTTATAGCCAACTGATATTTGACAAAGGTATGAAAAACATACACTGGAGAAGAGACAGCCTTTTCAACAAATGGTGTTAGGAAAAGTGGTTATTGATTTGTAGAAAAATGGAATTAAATCCCAATCTCTCACCTGACACTTGAGTCAACTCAAGATTAATGAAAGACCTAAAAATGAGACCAGAGACTTTAAAATTACTAGATGAGGGCATGGGTTCAACATATAGGTACAGATAGATATTTCCTCAATAAGACCTCAAAGACACAAGAAAGTAAATGAGGACTAATATGTAGGATTGAGCTGGGTGTGGTGTATTGTAATTATACATCATAATGAAATATAGAATCATAGGAATATGTATGCACACAACACTTGGTGTGTTTCTCTCCAGATCCCACCCCACCCTCCCCTCTTCTCCATACATGTCATTGAGATTATTATTGATAATTTCATATATGTACATAGCATTATTTAAACTATTATCATCATTACATTTCTATCCCCCTCCTCTCTGCCCTAAACCCCTTCCATTGCTCCATTGGAGTCTCTACTCCTTTATCCAAGGTCTCTTTTGCTACCCAATTTCTTTCTAGTTTCCACACATGAGAGAAAACAAAACTATTCACTTTCTAAGACAAGCTAATCTCAGCATAATATTCTCATTGTTGGTGAGACTGCAAACTAGTATAGCTACTATACAGGTTTCTCAGAAGACTGGAAATGGAACCACCATGTGACCCAGATATACCACTCCTGGGCATCTTTCCAAAGGAATTGAATACAAAATATTATAGCAATAGTTGCATATCCATGTTTATAGGAGCATAATTCATAATAGCCAAATTATGGAACCAGTCTAGATGTCCATTATCAGATGAATGGATCACAAAACTGTGGTATATACATACAATGGAATTTTACTCAGCCATAAAGAAGAACAAAATTTTGTCATTTTCAATAAAATGGATGTAATTAGAAAATCTATTCCTTTTTGCATAATCATTGTTACTCAAATATTTTTGTCCACTGTCAGGTTTCTTGCTGTGCCAAAATACTCCCTTCCACTTCCAAGTCTTTGTTAACCCTCTCCAGTCCATTCAGCTTTTCCTTATATCAGGGTTTCCAGCTCATAGCTATTTGGGACTTTATCTTCTAAAAACTCTCTAGTGTGCCTAAATCTCTTCTTAAGTAGGTATGACATCCAGGATAGGATACATCCTTCCAAGACTTCAAAGTGCATCTTTCTTTGAACAATTATTATGAAATATTCCAGATAAATAAAATGCAGAAAGTGCCACAGCTCTTTAATAGCTGGATCTTGAGCAAGGCTCGGTCCGCTGGAGTCCTGCAGGGCAGATGATTCCAAAAGAAGGAATTCATGGCATATTCCACTTTGCATTATTAAATTTTGGGTGCTTTGGGTTTTGCTTTTATATTAATTATAAAAGAAAACTTCTTAGAAACATGTGGCCTGACAAACACTGATTTCTTAGCTGAAAAAAAAAAAAAAAAAAAAAAAAAAGCAGTGCCTTGAGACAACCCAGTGCATTAACCTTTTATAGGCATTAGTCTAGAAACAGGCTTTGCAAGTTTATCTAAATAGCTACTACAAATAGTCTTTTGCCCACTACCACCTGGTCTTCCTGGAACCCGCTAACTACCTGAGATAAGATGGAACACTGCTTAAAGGGGCTAAACAAAATTGTAAAGATTTTAACTAATGGAAAAGAATTTTTATATACATGTTGTAACCTTAACTGGTTGAGGATAACCTTTGGGAAAACAAATCTGTAAAAATTCCTGTTCTATATGCCTCATTGCCAAAAAAAAAAAAAATAGTATAAAACAGCGACTGACAAACAATAAAACAGATACGCTTCTTCACTGCATTTGGTGTGAGCATATTCTCGTGACCTCATCTCGTTCCACACCTTTCGAGGGACCCCGACCCCACTGCCTCGAGGGCTGGACCCTGGCAAGAAAGAATATTATAAAAGCATAGAATATTATTTAAAAAATCTATTACTAAGTTTCAATAGAATATGATCAAGTAGATAAAGTCATCTATACAACTTCCCTTTCCTGTCTTCCAAAGGTAAGCACTGCAAGATATCACTGTTACCATCAACAGAATTATTATAACTGTTTATCATTCTAATATATTTTTATGTCACCAAAGACCTGTCCTTATTTTCCTTTATGTTGCCCATGCCATCTCAATCTGATAACTATCTACCTTGTTTTTATAAACCTTCTAGAAGAGTTTGTGTAAATAATAGCTTTAATCTTTTTTTTTACATCTGTTCACTATCATTTCTCACAATTTTTGTGTTTATGTTTAACTTAAATTCTTATTATTGTCAATTAAGACAAATTCATAGCTGACAACAGCAGAAAGGGAGAACGCTATTTTCCCATATTCTGATGTAATCCTTTTGCATTTGAAGATCTGTTTGAAATCTTCTGCACAAATATCTCTTCACTAATCTAGGCAGATACTAAATATGGTCATATTGTGTTTTCTTTTCAGAAAGTTTGAGCCATGAGAACTGTAATCACTTCCACTATCAGGGATGATATTCGTTTGGTAGTCTGAGCTTCTCTTGGGAAGATTAAATTTTTCTCATATCTCTGTGGTCCTGGAAGTCTATTAGTCATCTAATCTCCAAGCTGGATCTGACAGATATAAATGTGGGTTTTCCTAAGGAGACTTAAGAGTGACTGCACTTATAACAGTGTCTGTTTCTGAGCTAATAGGAAGGAGCTAAGATTTCCCAACAGTAGGTAATGTTGATTCAATTGAAATGTCAAATTCTTTAAAGGATTTGATCAATACAATAAATAAATAGGGTGGTCATAAGCATCGCAACAATGTAGATTTTAACATTGCAGTTTTAAGGATATTCTGTACTTTAGAAGTAAATGTTCTCAATTATCTGCTGCTTAAAATAGACCCTTCAAAGAAATGGTGTTTCATCTAGGTATTGTTGCAATAAAAATAAAAACTAATTCCAAAAGCAGTTTTTCCCATTTGTTGAAGAAAAATAGTTTTAGTTGTTGTTATCAAATGGATTCTATCTTCTTTAGGCATAAATCAATACATAACTCACTTTTGGCAAGTTATGCTAAGAGAAAGGAGTTTAATATAAATTATACCCTTGAGAAAGATTAAATCTGAACCTTTAATATTAAATATCTTGGAAAATGTACAATTATCTGTAGATATCAAAATGGAATACTAATCAAATGAATTATGTAACTTTAGCATTAGCAATAAAATCATGCCCTTTGCTTGTCCAAAAGAGAAGCCTATGAAATCAAATAAAACATTTCTGGGAAAAATAGATTAAAATTAGCAGCACCTCTAAAGCCCAAATAATACAATAGTTGAATAATCATGATTTTTTTTCCATTTTCTGAAAAATTACTAAAATACAGAAAATAACTACCAACTCCCATATACTTATCACCCCAAGTCAGCAAACATTAACAGTTCAATATTTTTGCTCTAGTCTTTTTAATTTAATAAAAGAAATATTTCAAATGAAAATGAATTAAAATCCTTTTGCTTGATTCTCCATTCCCAATCTCTTCTTGTCTTTCCCAGAGGCAACTCCTAAGTAAATGATCTTGAATGTGATGTGTATACATTAATCCATATTTTTTTAATTTTGGTACTGGAGATTGTATCCATGGACATTCTACCTCCAAGCTACATTACCAGCCCTTTTTATTTTTAATTTTTTTAAATTTTGAAACAGGGGGCAGCTTTGAAAAGGTTGAACTCTGGAAACGGGTTGCCTGTATTTAAGTCATTGTTTCTAGACACACTAGCTGTATATCCTTGGACAATTTACCCCTCAGAGTCTCCACTTCCTTCTGTATTACATGTGGGAAATAACTGCACCTGCCTTTTAGTGTTGTTGGGAGGATTAACTGAGCAAGCACCTATAAAGCATTCGGAGCGGTACCTGGAACAGGGTCAGCAATTAGTAAACACTAGTGATTATAATTTAATACATTGATTTTTTTCTGTTTAACTGTGGTTGGTTCTGTAATTCTTAACTACAGAACCACATCTGATCCATTTAGATGTTGTTATTTTTCCTATACTGGTGGATGAGATATGGTATCTTATAGGTCTTTTTGCATTTTCCTTAATACTAGTAGATCAAAGCATTTTTCATATGTTTGTAGATCATTTGAATTTGGTGTTCTGTAAATTGCTTGTTAGTAACTTTTGCACGTTTTCTGTTGGGTTAACTTTATTTTTCTTGTTGAGTTGTATGCTGTCCTTATATATTCTAGGTACTAAAACTTTGTTTGCTTTATGTGCTACAAATATCTTCTCCCAGTCTGTCATTTGCCTTTAACATTGTTTATGGTGTCTTTTATTGTGCTGAAGTTTTAAATTTTGATGTGATCCAATTTATTAGGCTTTACCTTTCAGTCAGGCATTTGATGCCTGACTGAAATTCTGTCCTGAGATCATAAATATATTATCTTATTCCCCCCCTAAGAGGTTCGGAGTGTTCTCTTTCACATTTCAGTATTTATACTTTATGAACCATAATTTTTAAGAGTAAATTATGGAAAAGGTTACAGCAATAGTAGCTTTCCATTATTTCCCAGATGCTAGCTTACCAACAATGAGTGTAGCCAGGTTATCTGTTTCAAAATTACAGAGCCATTTCATTAAGACACAGGAAGCAAGGCACAGATGATCAAGAAAGACTGATAATATAAGCCAGTAAGTTTGTTTTTGTAGGGCCTGACTAACATATCTAGTAGACACACTAACTTACCTTTCTTAAAGCCTTTCCAACCAACATATAAACATATTTTGGACCTATCTGTATAACTAAAGGTCAGCAATTAAGGAGACAACATTTCTGTTAAGATTAAGGAAAGCATAAAAATCTGTTGGAAACTCAAAGCTGCCAACAGCCCTGCTCCAGCCCTGCTCACCATCAGGGCAAAGATGTTCTCTAGTCACTGCATCAATGTGCTCAACTGAGACTTGAAATGGATTGTGTCATTTTAAATTAGTCATTTCCAAACTTCTTTCCATATCTGTTTTGGCCCAGAGTAGAAGTCTGGTCTTGAAGATTCTTTCTACCACTCAAATAAAAATGACTCTCTTCATTGGCTTTCATATCTCTCCCCCAGGAGTCTATATAAAGTTGGATTTTGTGCACGTACTATATAAATATTCATTTACTTAAAACTAAGTTAGTTTTTCCTGATGTTGAAACCGGTGATGGTATCTTGGTGAAAAGTTTGAAAGGTATGACCAAGACACTTGGAGACCTCTGCAATTACTTTGTGCCAATCTATTCTAAGCTTGAAGTCCTACCAATCAATATTTGAGATTTATACTTATAGGTAAGGCTTTGGAGACAGCTGGAGAGCTGATGATGCTGAGCCTTGTTTGGAGAGATTCTGATTTGGCAGGTCTGGAATGAAGCTCAGGAATGTGCATTTTCACATACGCTCATTAAGAAAATGGTTCATGAATCTTTCTTTAAGAAAATGTTTTAATCTCCAGGAATCTGGTAAAATGTTATACATTGATAGAAATCAATTACCAATTTTGCTAGTCACCTAAGATCCTTGGAAGAGAGTGACTGGGGGAAAATTATTGAAGTGAAGGGCAGAGGTAAGGATTTAGAATGTAAAGGAAACATTTCCTGGAAAGGAGAAAACTTGTTGACTCAGGAAAGTGAAAGTGCCAAGAAACACTACAAGACATATGAATTTTGCACATGGGAGCAGAGTGCATCACTGGGCAAGACTATCTTGTTATCCTGGTTTCCCAGCTATGCCTGTGAGCATGGAGTGGTCCAAGAGCCTCTTCTTAAGCTGCATTCCCTCCCACACTGATCTTACCCTCAATGGGTAAATTTTATGATATGTGAATTAAATCTCAATAAAGCTGCTTTCTTTAAAGTTTTTTGTTTTGTTTTGTTTTTAAAGCATAGTGTATACAGCAAAAGACAAAATTAGTGAACTCACAAGGGCAGGTCAATAAAAAAAAATCCAAAATAAAACAAAAAGAAAAAGGAGAACAGAAGAGAGTATAAGGGATATGTGGCAGTAGGCCAGAAGACCTAACATACATAGCATACATGTGATAATACTCCTACAAGGAAAGAGAAGGACTATGCAGTATCAACATTTGGAGAAATAACTTGTATAATCTCTGAAGCTGGTGAGAAATATTAATCCATAGGTGCAAAAATCTTAGTGAATACAAAATGAAATAAATGCAAAGAAACTGTATCTTGGTATTTTGAAATCAAATTGCTAAAAAGATTAACAGAACACTTAGAAGTAGTGGAATGTCTCCTAACATATTTCCTTGTCCCTTGCCTGGATTTTGCACATTGGTTGTAGAAGCACTAGGAGAGAGAAGAAAAAAACTTCATTCTTCTTGTGACTGGCAGCAGACCTGGTCTCCACCATGTTTAAACAGAGCACCTATCCGGATGTCTTCTGCACAGCCAGGCCTCAAGAACCTTGTGGACGTATGCTTATCTTGAGCACACTTTGTTAACACTTGGAATTTATACCCATTGACTTAAGCCAATCACAGGGGCTTATGATTATAGGATGAGAGACTGTAGGTGGGTGGGGAGGGGAAGGATTAGCTTCACAGAGATATTATCCAGCACATACCAATAAAAAACAAGATGTGCTTCCTTAGCACTAGAACCATAGACAGAAGGGTTTGACTTCTGGCTCTAACACTGAATGGTCATGTGATTCTGGAGCTCTGGAGATAATATTATTATCTCTTGGAGATAATAATATTTATCATACTAATAATACTACCATCTTGCAAAATCCTTGAGAAGATTAGAGAATATAGCACACATATAAAATAGATGAAAATACATATAGTTGTATATATAGTTCTGATATATGGGATAGTTTACAATATTAGTTTGCCTTCGACTAGAAACTAAGAGCATTCAAATTCCCAGTCCTCATTTCCTGCTACCATATCACAATGGTGAGCTCTTTACTGGACTATTCTAGAGTTAATAAAAGTCACCATTATTTTAAAAAAACGGATTTATAGTTGGTTATTTAGTATTCATCTTAATCTCCAGATGTCTGACTTTTGTCCAGTTAATCTAAAATTGTCAGCTCTGCCCCTGTGGTTGTGTTTAAGTGTTATTTCAAAGGAAAATTTTAGCTTTGGGTATAACCAACAGAACAGAATAAATGTATTTTAAAAATTATTTCCAAGAACCATTTTTAATGCAAAGGAAAGTAAAAGCTAAATGCATGTACTCTAAAATGAATTGACTCCTTGAGTCTTAATAAATATAATAGAAGCTGATCATCACTCAGCCCTTCAGCTTGTTGCTTGAATATACAGTTACCTGTGACTTTTACTTATAAAATCAGACTTAAGGACTAATCATTTTTCCTATTCAGCAGAAATTCAAATTTACTGCTCATGATAGTTGAATTTTATTCACTATAAATAATTTTCAGGTGTTTCCTTCAGAGTTCTGAATATTTTGGCATACATTTTCTACTTCCTTGCAAGGGAAGTCAAATCTGAATGAATTTCTCGTTAGTTTTATTATAAAGATGACTCAAAGACAGCTCCAGGTGGAATTATCCCTGTGACATTTTCTGTGTTAGAAGCAATCACTCTCCTATGGATATACTGCTATAATTGGAAATTTATTTCTCACAATGTCAATTTCCTTTTATATACTTCTGTTAATAAGGTTATCACAAGAATAAAGTATCATTTGAGGTTAAAAAAAAAAGTAAGTATCTCTAACAGGAGCTTTTGTGCTTTCTGGATTTAGGAAAGAATTTAGTTTGTGGGTGTGGTGGCACACACCTGTAATCTCAGTACTTGGGAGGTTGAGACAGGAGGATTGCAGGTTCAAGGCCAGCCTCAGCAATTTAGGGAGACTGTTTCAAAATAAAAAATAAAATCTGCTTGGAGTATAGCTCAAAGGTAGAACACCCCTAGGTTCAATTCTCAGTACTACAAAAATAAATAAATAAATAAATAAATAAATAAATAAATAAATAAATAAATAAATAGGAAGAGAGAAAAAAAGAAAGTTATTTAGTCCTTGAATTCACTCAAATGATTTTCTTGGTACAAGAAAATCACTCTACTGTGTATTACTGCAGTTGATTATATTATTTAATTTGTGACAGTGTTCTCTACCATGAATAAAACATTAAAAAATGCAGTTCTGCCGGGCGTGGTGGCGCACGCTTGTAATCCCAGCATTCGGGAGGCTGAGACCGGAGGATCCGGGTTCTCGGCCAGCCTCAGCTACCTAGTGAGGCACTCCGCAACTTAGGGAGACCTGGTTTCAAAATAAAGAATAAAGGCCGGGCGTGGTGGCGCACGCTTGTAATCCCAGCATTCGGGAGGCTGAGACCAGAGGATCCGGGTTTGTGGCCAGCCTCAGCTACCTAGTGAGGCACTCCGCAACTTAGTGAGACTCGGTTTCAAAATAAAGAATAAAAAATAGGGCTGGGGGTGTAGCTCGGAGGTGGAATGCCCCTGAGTTCAATCCCCAGTACCGCAAAAAAAAAAAAAAAAA